>JAZHYW010034758.1:0-20513 GCA_037355805.1 Ixodes ricinus | reverse complement strand
GAGAATCCGTGTTGCTTGTTCGAGGTCAGAAAGTTCTACGCGTCGAACCTTCTGGGCCGATTATTCCAGAAGCCCACGCATGTACATAAGGGGCTCCGCGTGGCGAGCCGCAGTCAGTTTCGCCCCAGCGTTCGATCTTGCTGCTTCGCCGCCTTCGACGCCCGCGACGCTCTCTTGTTATCTTTCTTTTCCCTTTTATTTTTGGGCACAAGTTCGCCCCATTAAACGTTCAGTTTACTCAGTCATTCGCCGCCTCATCACTTGTCATTCGTGACATTTTGGTGGAGGTGCGGGGTATTGCAGTCTATGCCCGTAAAACGTACCCCTACGAAAACACGCCGGCCAAGTGACGTGCTCAGCCCCGGGAGGCTACCCTTCGCAGAAGACTCCAACGCCCGAGCAAGTCGCCGGAACCAAGGCCTACCCCCTGAACTCGGACCCCTGCCGCAGAAACCAAGAGAAGACCGCGACGATGACCACTCCACCTGTTGTCGTCCTACCCGTCGCTGCTCGCACGCCCGCGTCCTTCCATGGTGAGCCTTATGAAGACATCGAGGACTGGCTACAACAGTACGAGCGGGTGGCCCAACACAACCGATGGACGGACGACCAGCGCCTGCAGAATCTTTACTTCGCGCTCGAAGGAACGGCCAGGCACTGGTTCGAGAATCGCGAGACTTCGTTGATCTCGTGGACCGCCTGCAAGAATGAGCTGATACGAACTTTCACCAACCAGTATCGACGGGAGAGGGCCGAGGACCTTCTTCGCATGAGGACCCAGGGCGCAAACGAGACCATCACCAGTTTCGTCGAGGATGTCCTGCACCTGGTCGCTCGCGCCGACCCTCAAGCCACCGACGAAAAAAAGCTGCGGATCCTAATGCGAGGTGTCAAGGATGACATCTTCGGTGGTCTAGTTCGCAACCCCCCATCCACCGTCGAAGACTTCGTCACGGAGGCCACGAACATGGAACGTGCCCTCCTCGCAAGAGCCAGCCACTACCATCGGCACTCGAGCGTCGCTGCTGCTTCTTCATCGGGCTACGACATCAGCCCTAGCAACCCCGGCCTTCGCGACATCATCCGCGACATCGTCCGGGAGGAGCTTAAGAAGCTTCTGCCGACTGCTGAACGCCCGGCCTCAATCTCCATTGCCGAGGTCGTCCGAGACGAGGTTCAGCGAGCGTTCCTACCAGATGCCCCAGTCACCGTGGCCGCACCCGAAGAACCGACGCTGACCTACGCCGCCATGGCCCGACGACCGCCGCAAGCTCACCGCCAGGTCACGGCACCACCCCGACGTGAACCTCCAGCGCCGCAGTTTTCCCGACGCCAGGATGATCGGGCGCACGCCCACCCAGAACAAGCAGCGCCACGAAAGACCGACGTGTGGAGGACGGCCGATCGACGCCCTCTGTGCTATCACTGCGGTGAAGCCGGCCACATTTACCGTCGATGCCCCTACAGACAACTGGGGCTGCGCGGGTTCCACCCGAACGACCCGCGCCCAAGGTACGACGAACGCCCTCGCGACATCGAGGAGTACCTCCGACGCTCGCCCTCCCCAGTGTCGTCTCTCCGCCGTGAAGCCCGCTCCCCATCGCCACGACGTTCAGCGTCCCCAGCGCAACGACCCCGCCGAGAGAGCCTGTCTCCCCTCCGTCGCCGGGAAAACTAAGTGCGGCAACGCCTGGAGGTGACGTTGCCGAAAACGACGGAAGCAAACAGCCTCCAAGAACGCCGGAGCGCTCCCACTCTCCCGACGCCCCGCATCGCACCGACGCGCCTGCAACGGTGTCCAACAGCCTAAACGTTGTTATCGACGGCCTCGACGCATCGGCGCTCGTGGACACCGGAGCAGACTACTCAGTCTTGAGTGGGAGGCTCTCTCGCCGCCTGCGAAAAGTGACGACGCCGTGGGATGGACCTCAAATTCGAACCGCCGGAGGGCATCTCATCACACCAGTCGGGAGATGCACCGCTCGCGTCAAGATCCACGGTGAGACGTGCCCTGTGAAATTCGTCATTCTACAAGACTGTGCCAGAGACGTCATTCTCGGAATGGACTTTCTGTGTGAATACGCCGCCGTCATCGACCTTGGTGAAAACAGATTGACGCTGCGGACGCCTGTTCCACCTTCAGAGAAGCCGGAAACAGCGTCAGCCGCCGTCCGAGTAGCTGCGGACCACGTGAACCTGCCGCCGCGATCAAGTGTTGTCGTACCCGTCGTGACCGATGCAGCTACCTGCGGCGAAGTTGTTCTGGAAGGCAACCTTCAATTGCTCCTGGGAAGAGGAATAGGCGTCGCAAGAGGAGTAGCTGAAGTCCAGGATGGCCGCACTGTGGTCCTCGTGACGAACTTCCGAAACGAAACGCAACACCTTACTAAAGGTGCAGCCGTTGGTCACGTCGAGGAACTTCGGAACTCCGTCGAAATCGCCGCGATTGCTGAGGAATCATCGCCACCTCAGCAAGACACTACGCCGCCAGCGCAGCTTGACATTGACCCCAAGCTTCCAGGCCCGAAACGACGGCAGCTGAGTAACCTCCTCGCCGAATTCCGCGACTGCTTCGCGACGTCATCGAAGGTGCGCCAAACCACCGTTGCGAAGCATCGCATCGTCACCCAGGACGACGTGCTCCCGGTGCACCGATCGCCGTACCGAGTCTCCGTAAAAGAACGGGAGGTCATCCAACAGCAAGTGGAAGAAATGCTGAACGACGACATAATCCAGCCTTCAAGCAGTCCGTGGGCCTCTCCAGTCGTGCTGGTTAGGAAGAAGGACGGAACGCTTAGGTTCTGCGTTGACTACCGGCAGCTGAACGCGGTGACGAAGAAAGACGTCTACCCACTTCCCCGCATCGACGACACTCTAGACCGGCTGCGCCACTCTCGATATTTCTCATCGATGGACCTAAAGAGCGGCTACTGGCAGATCGAAGTCGACGAACGGGACCGAGAGAAGACAGCTTTCGTCACGCCGGATGGCCTGTACGAGTTCAAGGTGATGCCTTTCGGCCTATGCACGGCGCCGGCAACATTCCAGCGTGTCATGGACACAGTACTGGCAGGGCTGAAGTGGCAGAGCTGCCTCGTCTACCTTGACGACGTCGTAGTGTTTTCAAGTGACTTCGACGAGCACTTGCGACGACTCCGAGCTGTTCTCCAAGCCATTCAGACCGCCGGACTCACACTCAAGCCGTCAAAGTGCCGCTTCGCCTATGACGAACTGAAGTTCCTAGGCCACGTGGTTAGTAACAAAGGCGTCCGCCCAGACCCCGAGAAGACTCGCGCCGTCGCGGCATTTCCAGCGCCGACAGACAAGAAGGCCGTGCGAAGATTCCTTGGACTTTGCGCCTACTATCGACGCTTCGTTCGGGATTTCGCTAAAATTTCCGCACCGCTCACAAACCTCACGAAGGACGCCGAGAAGTTCGAATGGACCGAGGAGCAGCAGCAGGCATTCGACGAGCTGAAGCGACGACTGCAGACTCCTCCTGTTCTTGGACATTTCGATCAAGAAGCGGAAACCGAAATTCACACGGACGCAAGTAACGCTGGACTGGGCGCGGTACTGGTTCAAGTGCAAGAGGGCACCGAGCGAGTTATCGCCTACGCAAGTCGGACACTGTCCAAGGCGGAGAAAAATTACTCCACGACTGAGAAAGAATGCCTTGCGGTCGTCTGGGCAATCACGAAGTTTCGTCCTTACTTGTACGGGAGCCCGTTCCGTGTAGTCACGGACCACCACTCGCTCTGCTGGCTTGCGAACCTCAAGGACCCGTCAGGACGCCTCGCTCGATGGAGTCTCCGACTACAAGAGTTCAACATGACAGTGGTCTACAAGTCAGGCCGCAAGCACAGCGACGCCGACTGCCTGTCCAGAGCCCCCGTCGAAACCCCTCCCGGCTGCAGCGACGACAATGACGACGAGTGCTTCCTGGGAGCAGTGAACACCGACGACATGGCACGACGTCAACGGGACGATCCTGAGCTGCGCGCATTAATCGAGCACCTGGAAGGGGGCGGAAGTACCGTGCCACGTGTCTTCTCACGAGTACTGCCGACCTTCGCCATTCGACAAGGTGTACTCTACAAAGAGAACTTCGGGGACAACAACACACCGTGGTTGCTGGTAATCCCGACCGACCTTCGGGAGGAGATCTTCCAAGCATGTCACGACGACCCGACGTCCGGACACCTCGGTTACAGCCGAACACTGGCCCGTATTCGTGAAAAGTATTACTGGCCAAAGCTCCCCAAAGCCGTCCACCTCTACACCCGATCGTGCCACGAGTGCCAGCGACGCAAGAAACCGCCGACGAAGCCGGCAGGTCTCCTGCAGCCGATTGTTCCCCCGACCGCACCGTTCCAGCAGATCGGAATGGATCTACTTGGCCCGTTTCCGCCGTCAACGTCGGGAAACCGCTGGATAATCGTCGCCACAGATTATCTCACGCGGTACGCCGAAACGAAAGCCCTTCCTTCAGGGACTGCTGCGGAAGTCGCCAAGTTTTTCATCGAGTCCATCGTCCTCCGGCACGGCGCTCCCGAAGTTCTGATTACAGATCGCGGATCATCGTTCATGGCACAGATGACCCAAGAAATCCTCCGGCTCAGTCACACCAGCCATCGTCGTACCACTGCGTACCACCCGCAGACCAACGGACTGACAGAGCGACTCAACAAGACAATCGCCGACATGATCTCTATGTACGTCGACGTAGAGCACAAGACGTGGGACGAGGTGTTGCCCTACGTCACGTTCGCCTACAATACGGCGGTTCAAGAGACCACTGGATACACACCTTTCCAGCTGGTACATGGTCGCAAGGTAACGACCATGCTGGACGCCATGCTGCCCCATGAGCCATCTGACAATGAGAGCGACGACGCCCAGGTGGTTGCCCAACGGGCAGAAGAAGTCCGTCAGCTCGCCAGACTCCGGATTCAAGCCCAACAACGAATCGACACTGACCGCTACAACCTTCGTCGTCGGGACGTCCACTTCCAGCCCGGAGACAGGGTGTGGGTGTGGACACCGATCCGCCGCCGTGGTCTCAGCGAAAAACTCTTGAAGCGCTACTTCGGACCCTACAGAGTGCTTCGTCGACTCGGGGATCTGAACTACGAGGTGATGCCCGACGGAACACGGACTTCATCACGCCGCCCTCCACGACCAGAAGTCGTCCACGTCGTGCGCATGAAGCCGTACTACGCTCGATAGGACTGTGGACCTTATGTGTTCCAAATGACTCTTTAGCTTACCGTTCTTTTTGTTTGCTTTGTTTTGTTTTGTGCTGCATCGGGGCGATGCACTTTTTAAAGGGGGAGTAATGCCGCGCGCGCAGCTTGCCAAGTAGGCAGCGCGCGCGTGGCCTAACGGTTATAGCGCCTGCCTCCCACGCGAAAAGCCAGGGTTCGATTCCTGGCCGCGGAGACGCCTTTTTGTTGACATCTAATGTAATGTTCTGGTAAATTCGAGAACCGTGTTGCTTGTTCGAGGTCAGAAAGTTCTACACGCCGAACCTTCTGGGCCGATTATTCCAGAAGCCCACGCATGTACATAAGGGGCTCCGCGTGGCGAGCCGCAGTCAGTTTCGCCCCAGCGTTCGATCTTGCTGCTTCGCCGCCTTCGACGCCCGCGACGCTCTCTTGTTATCTTTCTTTTCCCTTTTATTTTTGGGCACAAGTTCGCCCCATTAAACGTTCAGTTTACTCAGTCATTCGCCGCCTCATCACTATTATTCTGGTAAATTCGAGAATCCTGTTGCTTGTTCGAGGTCCGAATGTTCTACGCGTCAAACTTTCTACGCCAATTATTCCAGAAGCCCAGGCATGTAATACATAAGGGGCTCCGCGTGGCGAGCCGCAGTCAGTTTCGCCCCAGCGTTCGATCTTGCTGCGTCGCCGCCTTCGACGCCCGCGACGCTCTCTTGGTATCTTTATTTTCCTTTTATTTTTGGGCACAAGTTCGCCCCATTAAACGTTCAGTTTACTCAGTCATACGCCGCCTCATCACTTGTCATTCGTGACAATATCACGCGCGCGTTGCCTCCAGAAGGCGATTACCCAGACGACTCAGGAACTATATGCAGACGTTATTTCCGGACGTTTAGGATATATACAAACCTCTTTCACCAATGCATGCTTAAGCCTTTTTGTTTTGTTGCTCTTGTTTATTACGATCTTCCTCCTCCAATAGACCATTCCATTTAGCGCTCTCTGGGTGGCACCATATTGTTGGACACAAGCGCCCTCTCCATACATCCGGGGAATTCAGCGGGTTCGGCGGGGTAAAACGAGAGAGAGGGCACGCGCCCGACTCCGCTAGCAGACGACAAACCGGGAGGTTGCCGTTCTCCATCTTTGAGCTGTATCGGCGGGCTGTACGGAACATCGAACTCTCACTCGTGGCTGCCGTCGTGAAATGGTTCGCGTTCTTAGAATAGTTATGGCTACTCCAAAATCAGCCAGTAGCACTCTGTTGTTCTATTTCGGTTAATGATCAACTAGCATATCTTTTTTCCGTTACTTAAATAGCAGTTGAGTCAGCCGGCAGTACTACCCTCAACTACTGCGTGTATTGCGGCAGCAGAGCACGTTTTTATTTATTATTTCAGACTCTCACTCATGGTCGCTAAAGGCCTACACCAGTACGAACTTTGTATAGGAAAAAAAGGTACAGCAACCGCATTTACTTTTCACCGGAGAGACCAGCCAATCTGACACAGTTTTCCCTATTTTGTTTTTATTTGCACGCAGGTAACAGCGCAATCGGACCCTGTTAGTCTTTTTATCTAGCATAGTATTACACGATGACTGGCATACCAAACTCTGTGGATCTGCGCTTGAAATTTCCGAAATGGCGCGATTTTATACAGAGTTTGCGCGCCAGCCGGATGCTAAATACAGCCCACTCGGCGGAGCAGACGACATGCGGGGAGAGAGGGTAGGGCATTTTTTCTCTCTATTACCCTCTCTGCTATGACCCTAATGAAACGATCTATACTTTGGGCGTCGCTCATAACTGTGCTCAAGGCCGGTTTTATTTGGATCATATTTCCAGCCCCTTCCTCCTGTTTCGCCGAGCGGAATGGCATTTTTATAGTCGAACCGAGTACACGTTTGTGAACACGTCACTTGGTGATCCTATTCCTACCGGTCGGGGGGTGAAAAACTGTTCCGTACAACTCTGTACTTGGAATACGGTATCACTCGATAGACCTTTCCGGGAAAAATTATGGCGCCTCCACCGCCTGCTTGACGGATCGTTAAGTTTCACTGTAAGGCACGTGAGATTATTCATGAATAGAAGGCGAAGTTCACGCTGGTTTAACGCTTTGTTATTTCCGACAAAAAAAAATAACAACACAGAGAAGGCAAAATAAATCCAAAACGGAGTATGTGATGACCTCGTTTTGCGTTCGCTTTATTTGTTGCGGTGTTGTGACCGTTACTGAAAATAAGTAATGAAATAGAGTTCCTCGTTAGTTCGTCGAAAATTAACGCGTTATACTTACATTCGTTACGTCAGGCAATATAACAAACACCCGTTACCGTTACTTTCAAAATCTAACGAATATTACTTTCGCGTTAATTGGGATACTGATTTCATTGTACTCGTCTTGCAGAAATGATTGAAGACGGTGGCGCATGGAAAGAAGGGTGTGCTTTGTTTAAACTGCTTCGTGAGAAAATGGAGCTCCTGTTGACAAACAAGCGAGTGTACAGTGCCGAATATTTGGTTTTCGCCAGCATTCTCCCTCAATTTCTCCCCATGCATATCACTTTGCAAGAGCTACACCAGGGATGATTTTGCCTCACCCATAAACGTTGCGTTCTAGAAACGAGAACGAGTGAAATCAATGAAGCCTCATGAGAGGACAGTGACGTTGATGATTGATAAAATTCACATCAAGCCGTGCTTCGATTACAAAAAGGCGCAATAGTAGGATCGTCAGAGCATTCACCAGAGCCAGCAACAACGGGCCATATGGTCATGGTTTAGTCGCTCCTGTCCTCAAACAAGGATGCGATCCATATTTTTTTATTTATTTATTTACAGGAGCAACCTGCGGCGCCGAGGCATTATAGCAGGGAAACACAAAATAAAACACATACACACGAACATAAATACAATAGGAAAAAATACAATAAATACTGTTAAATAAAAGAACACACACAAACTCTTGAATGTTAAAGAATTTAGGATACTGAAAAAAAAAAGATCCTACGTCGTCTGTAGTAAATGCTGATGCAGGTAATGAATTCCAGTCCGGTGTTGTACGAGGGAAAAATTAGTGTTTTTTTTTTATAATCAGTTCGGCAAAATATTTCTCTGATCTTCTTACACTGATCTATTCTGGTTGAAATATAGTTTGGCAATTCAAGATATTTAAACTTATCAATTCTAGTTAAGTTACTAAATATAAAAAATAAAAACTTTAGACGAAATTTTTTTCTCCTTAAATCTAATAGTTCCCAACCGATCTCACGTTTAATTTCTGTCACACTGGATGTTCTGTTGTACTTTCCCAATACAAACCTTGCAGCACGGTTTTGAATTTTGACTATTTTAATGGCAAGGTATACGCTTGGTGCGGGTCCCACAGAACACACGCATATTCAAGCATCGGTCTTACCAAGCAGCAGTAAGCAGTTTCTTTTAGCTCTTTGGGAGCACTGCGCCGAGTTCTGTCGATAAAATTTAATATTCTACCAGCCTTTTGTACAGATCGTGTTACGTGAGCATTAAAAGAAAGATCGATTCATAAAATGACTCCAAGATACCTCGCATGTATGTTTCTATGTAAATATTGATAATTAATATAATAACACGATAAGATGCTGTCGCGTTTTTTCCCGAAAGTGACGTGGACAAATTTGTCAGCAATGAGACTTAATTCCCACGTCCGACACCAACTGGATATTTGATCTAAATCAGATTGTAAAAGAGCAGAATCACGTAAATGTTCTACTCTACGATATAAAACGCAATCATCTGCGAACAGCCTCACAGGCGAGTCAATACTTAAAGCTATGTCATTTATAAAAACAAGGAAAAAAGAAGCCCCAAGACTGACCCTGATGAACGCCAGATGTCACAGCAACAAATTCAGATTTTGCACCGCTCATGACTACGCATTGCTTTCTTTCAAAAAGATAATTTTCTATCCATCGGTAGACGCTGTTATCAAGGCACAAAGAGCGCAGTTTATACAACAACAAAGGGTGGGACACAGAATCAAAAAGCATTCCGGAAGTCAAAGAAAATAGCATGCGTTTCACTTCCACTCTCAGTTGTTGTAACAAGATCATGGTAAAGTTCAACAAGCTGAGTCACGCACGAAAGGCCCTTTCGAAAACCATGCTGAGCTGGAGAACAGAAGTAAGTATCTACATGTGTTACAGCATTACTATACACGATGTGTTCTAAAAACCTTGCAACATTCACAACTAAGGGAAATGGGGCGAAAGTTTTCTACAATTTTTCTTGATCCATGCTTGCGGATTGGCGTAAGAAATGTCTTTTTCCACATTGCTTTCAGTACACCTTCCTCTAAAGACTTTGAAAAAACGATGTGAAGGTAGCGGGACACGGCGAATGAGCACGACTTCAGCACTTTTGGCGACAAGCCGTCTGGGCCCACTGATTTTTCTACATCTAGGTCCTCCAAACATTTCACAATGCCTTCTATATTTGTGACAAGAGGTGGCATAGGAGGCCTACTCCGTCACTGAGGGGTGGATAACATGAACGCATTTTGTTAGAAGCGAAAACAGAGTGAAAATATATATTGCCTCTCTCCAAAATGAATGTAGAAACCCTGTACTAGCAAACGAAGAACATCGTCTTGAAGATTGAAGAAATGGGGCTGAAAGTCATAGCCGTGATAAGGGACAACAACGCTCTCAACCGTAAGATGATGTCACTATTCGCAAAGAAACCGACACTGAGCATATTCTATAACCACCGAGCTGGTGCGAGCCGTCGCCTGTACTATGTTGTTGACCCAGTGCACATTTGAAGTGCAAAAGAAATAACTGGCTAAATGAGAAAAACCCAGGAACGTGATTTTAATGATGTTAATGCAATTAATGCAAAGGTGCAGCAAACTGGACAAACATAACGATAATCATCCCCCTTGTCCAGCTCGCTGCACCTTTGCATTATTTGCATTAACATGAAAATTAAAATACAGGCCGTTCACCCCTGTTGGTGTTAGACTGGTGGCAGTTATTAAAACCCGTTTGCTCTACTGACGTCTAATCCTTGGTTAGCCCAGTTAGTAGAGCGCTCCACTGGAAATGGAGAGGTCCCTGGTTTGATACCAGGACCAGAGCGGATTTTTTCGGTCGCGCACTAGTCACCTTTCCGTGTTTCGAGATTTGTGTTCGTCGTTTGTCCCTGTTATTTCCATTCTCCAGGGATTACAATCGTTATGCGTGCTTTTGGTTTTCAGAAATTAATTTTTCTGAATGAATGCCTCATGCACCTGTTCGAATGAAAGCCGCGTGTTTTGATGCAGTGAGGCAACTCTACTCCTTTGAGAAGACATCGATCGTGAAGGATGGCTACAAGCTAAATGCAAAGGCTCGAAATTCAACATCTATGAAGTGGCAGAATGTAAAGCTGGTCGTTGATATTATCAAAAACTATTTTCTCGAAAGCACTTGGAGCATTCATTTATCATCCCGCACGACCCATGCGGAATCAACGGCTCTGTTCGCTGACATCGACCCAACATGGTGGAAAATAGCCAACATGAAAAACCCTCGCAAAGGCCAGAGACTCAACGACAGCATGCACGGGCCAGTACGATCTGTCGACGACCAGCAACTGGCCGTTGTTAAGCGTCACCGATGCCTGGCTGGACATATGGAAACCCATTAGCTTCCAGAAGGCCTTCATGACGAATGAAAGTCACTCTGCTTTCGGACTTACCGGTCAGTTACTGGTAGGGTTGTGGAAATAATTAAACACGAAATCGCAAATATATGGTTGTGCTACTCGAAAAAAGACGTGGACAGGAACGTATACACGACGTTTCGGGCGGAAGTCCGCCTTTTTCTTGGGATTGCTTCACTTCAAGTAGGTTCTGTTTGGCAAATTTGAGACATGCTCTTGAAGATCGGTTTTGCCATTACAATCAACTGGCTGAAGCGCAGTACAATCTCTCAGCGCGCCAACTGTACGAGTCTGACAAAAGCTCTGACTCCACAAGCTGCTGACATTTCCACTTGAAGAAGACCAGTACGATGGGGATTGTCTGGAGTTTACACGAGACTTTCCAGTGGATATTTGTGACGAAGATATCGCGAGTACCAATTGTGACATGACAGCTATCACTTATATTGCAGGCTACAGCGCACATGCAGCTTTAAAAAGCTATACTGTATTTCATGCCTCAGCATGATCGTTTTAGAAGACCGCGACGTAGAAGCCGACGACCTGTGTTTGATCTGCAACTCGTTCTGGGGCGGACTGAAGTTCCCACAGCCGTGCGTTGTAACGATGGCACTTTTTACACAGTTAGTTGTTGAGAAGCTTTCGTCAGGAGACAATGCTATGGCACTTCTGTCGTGCAGCATCCAGCGTTTCAACCTCAGATCGAAAGAAATCTCAATTCTGGAAGACGACATCGACAGCGAAATCTTGATAAAAAAGACACTGAGCACAAACTCGTCTGCGACTTATAGAGAACGCAGCAACCAACACTGTAGCTGCGGGTACACAGATGCCTCCGTATTGCATTGAATTCATATATTGCGACTGTGACTGGGTAGAAGAGAAAGAAGCAGATGGATCTGTGCGCCTGTGATTGGCTTCCTCTTAATTCGATGCGCTACCGTCGTATTCATGTAAACGCAGCCAGTGATGGATAAATTTTGTAAGTTAAAGAACGATCCTATTCAAGAGAAAGCTGAAAAGAAGGCTGCTGCCAGGAAGGCACCGACGCTCAAAACAAAAATTAAGCATGTAAATTGTTACTTGGGAGCCCTGCCCGCAATAAAAACGCTTGTACATTGTGATTCCGCCGCTTGTGTGACTCCAGTCCTCCAGTTGTCTGAATGAATATAGAATACGTCTCCAGCAAATACAGCAGTTCATTATATGCCAAAGTTTTTTTGTTTTTTTTTAGCGATTACAGTTTCTAGGAACTCTAAATTAATCGACGCTCAGAATTTATTAATTGGCGGTTATAGTCCTTTCAAACGGAGGGCGATATTGTCTTCGAAAAACAAACTATTGAACCACTCAAATGTTGATATTATGGTGATTGAAGCATTCCTCTAAGAGTAAAGGTAATCAACAAAAAAACAATAATTAAAAGCTTTAGTTTTATTTATGTGAACTAAAAACTCGGGTAAAAAGATTAAAAAAATACTCGGCAAAAGAAAAAAAAGTAACGTGTAGAAGTCAGTTTTCGATACTCCAGAGGAAAAAACGTGATAAACAAACGTTGGCCCACCGCTGTCAAAGAAATGAAGAATCCAAAATAATGCAGTAATACGAAATAAAATTAAAAGTAAATATTTAACAGCGCGAGGAAGGTTGCACCGGGCCAGCCGCAGACGGGACAAATAGCGTGACGTCACGGAGTCAGTGGATGGGGCCTTGAGTCAGTCAAGATGGTCTTGCTCAGGCCCACGTGAACTACGAGAGAGGCGGCGTGTTGAGAAAGTCAATCGAAGACACGCATACCGTATAAAATTATTGTCTAAGCAGTAAAAACAAACAGCGAAAACCGATTGAGGGCAGCCGTTGAAGGTTGCCTTCCGTAAGCGAAAAACATCAAACGACGACGACGCACGGCACTGAGCACGAAGTCGTCACAGGATTACCTTGGATCAGCCGAGAGAGCGGGACGAGTTACGCCGTCGGTCCGGGTCTTCGGCGGGACCTCCTGTCGTAGAGGGGCCACGGCGGTCATCGCGTTCCCTTTCGGCGACCGCCTCGCTCTCGGAAAGAGTCGCTTTGCAGCGATGACGCGCTCGGAGGATCTGGTCGATCCCGGAAACCTGGTCTCCTGGAACAGCGGCTGGGGCCTGTGGCTTCTGGCGTGCCTTGTGCCAGCCGCAGGCATCGCATTGTTCCTACTGAAGGTCTACGTACTGGCTACGGTCGGACGATGCACCTCCACGAGGGACATGTCCGGCAAGACTGTCATCGTCACTGGGGCCAATGCAGGTGAGAACGTTTCCTCCCGTGTCTGGGAGGAAGGGTATTTGAAGTTCAATTTGCGGTAGTGAACAGTATGAGCGAAAACTTTCCATCTGCTTTTATGCTGTGACTGTGGTATTCACAATTTCCATTAGCTTTGGATTTGTTAAAGTTCAGAGCTTGGAACCTAACCCTCGAACTCCAACTCTAGTATTAACCAGAGCGTCCTTAAAGGTGCACTAAAGACGTTTCCGAGATCGTTTGTTCTTGGTGATAACTCATTCTACTGGATGTTAGGATCCCAGGAATCGAAAAATTGTGCTCGTGCGACCTCTATTTCCCAACTCAAAATGTGATCGAATTTCGTGCCACGTCCCTTTCTGAGCGGAAAAACCTGGAGCACAGGATTCAGTGGAGGCGCCGGTGGCGTAACGACGAAAACGCGTCCGCCTTTTGCAAGCAGAGGGTTAGCAGCGGAGGCGCCGCCGGCGCCTCCGCTGGATTCTGTGCTCTAGCGCTCAGAAAGGGTTAGTAGCGCTAGGTACTGGAGCGGGTCTGGGATACTGCAAACAATATCCGCGTTGCCTTAACTGCTCAGGATGTACCGTTCAAGAAATGCAGGATGAGATTTCACAAAAGTTTCTATTACGAGAAACGTAATTTGAAAGTAATATCATTGTTTGTCTGATCATTTGTAATTGTAATCAATTAATTTTAGGCCGCGGTAAGTTGTAATGTCATTTAAATATATTTTATCGGTATTCGGCAAAGTAATTAGCAGGGTTGGGCAGCATCGCGATAGTATTTCCATAGAGTTATTACAATAAACGCTAGAGGCTCAGCTGGCGCTAGTGTGCTGTTGCATTTTGAAGCAGACAGCAAGCAGTCAGAAATTGACTTCCGGTAATGCATTTCTATGGGAAAAAGCGAGTGCATTTTCTCTCCTCGCTCGATTATAAGAGCAAAAATCACGAATAATTTGTACGTACTAGGCACATTGGAACATTTCTCAGTCACGCAGACGAAATAATTGGTCAGTTACAGCATTTTTATTTATAATTCGTGGCATGAAAAACGGTGTTAAAACCGCTTCGTACGTGTATTTATGTGCACTGTCGGACACTGTTAGCGCGAACACGGCGTCGACGCTTTCCAGCATGGGGGATATACGTGCCAAACGAACGAAGGACATGTGGGAAACCAAGAGAGACGGCAAGAACTACGCAGTAACACTGGATAAGTAACTCCTTGTGCATGCAGGCGATCAAAATAAATTGAAAGCCACGTAATATAGTCCGATATGCAATCAATAAGTACTGCTTTATTCTTTCTGCTCATGAATATGTGCGAGGATGCATGTTCTAGGTTCAAATCATCAACCGCACGCTCCAAATCTTTGCAAATAGGGAGAAGTCAGGGAACAGGTGCCCGATAAAAACTGCCCGACATAGGAAATAATAAAAAGACACACCTTTCGTAGCCCACGTAGTTTATTTTTTACATTCGAATGTTTTTTAACCGATCGTAATGATGCACAACGGAGTTATTTTCATGGAGTGACAGGATGGGCATATTAGCAATATATGAGCGCCACCGGAATGCTAGCGAACGTTGAACACACTCCACATTCCTTTCGATCGTTAGTTTGCTTAGAATCGTCGCTCGTTTTCACATACCTTCCTTGAAACAGAGGTTTGGGCCTGAAATATTGCGAAGTTTAACATCGTTCAGTGGTAAAGAAAATGCTGTAACTAAAGCAATTACACTTTCACAATACCAATAAAGGTACATACTATCTAACACAACCGAAATGACAAAAGTTATTCATGTTATTTTCCGGCGAAGAGACAAAATTCACGCGCGTTTTCCCAGGGAGGCTGGAAATGTAGACTGCATGCTGTCTGCTTCAATTTGCAACCGGAAGTCCCGTAGACACTAGCGCCAGCTGAGCCTCTAGCGTTTATTGCGATAACTTTATGAGTATTTCAGGAATACATTTCGTATCTGTATTTCTGTATCGCGATACATTTTTTCACCAGAATCTGTATTGCTGTATCGAAATACGTTTGGAATGTTTCTTTCTATCGCGATACAATCAGGATGAAATGTATTTCGTTACATTTCTTGACAAATACCCCCTCCCCCCCCCCAAAAAAAAAAACACGCCCAAACGTTTTTTTTTTTTTTTTTCATTTGAGGGCATTAGGGTCAAGGAGATGCTGGGGAATTGTTACTACGCTGACCAAGGTTCCTTCCAATTCTCCAAACTATTTTTCTATTCCTTAGCAAAAAGAGGCCGTACTTGAAACGAATCTGAAATATATTGAACATGAATATTCATTTTGTATTCATTCTGTATTATTTTGTCCGCATTCGAAGTACGCACGTAATGTATTCAAAATATATCATAAATATTAATCAGAAAAGATTTTAGATATACCAAAAATATAATTCCTTCCTCCTCAAGATGTCATTTGTGTCCTAAAAAGCGACTACGGAATTTTTTTTTTTTTGGGGGGGGGGGATTTGTTAGTAAATGTATTTCTGTGGTATTTGAAGGCTGTACTAAATACTTCCCACAACTACACATCAGAAACGAACACAAACACAAACACCATGACGCACTGAACACCTTAATCACAGTCCCGTTGACTGCTCTAGAGCCTTATATAGCCTACATATTCAAGGTAATCGTTTGGCCGGTGACCAGCTCTGCACTTATTAGGGTTCTAAGTATTCTATCTTTTTCTAGGGAGTCTGTCAAATGGGAAACAGTGTTTTGAAGTTCGTGGACGATATCTCTTACTAAAAAGCATTGGTACAACTAATAATATTTTGGCGCAGTCGCTAAAACAATATCCACAAAAACGGCTTCTAGAATAAATGTTATTGCTTCTCTGCATAGCACCACTCAGGATGAAGCGAGTCAAGCTAGTTTCTTCACTTTAAAATAGTAATTTTGCTTTTATTTACTAGTTGACTATTTAATATGGTCATTAACGTCACTATATTAAAGTCACTACTCACTTCACATACAATGGCGAGTATACACATTCAGTGAACTAACATTACGCTAACACAATTCCACGCCAAACATATCTGCTCACAGCCCTTGCTCAAGCTTTCCAGCATCAGCAAGTGTTGTGGTTGTAGTTCCGGAACCCCGTTTGTGATTGGTGTGCAAGAAACTCATCAGGTGTGTTCTTGATAGAAAAACGCAAACAATAACATAAATTTCTCTGATTCATCAGTGCGATGCTGCACAACCCAATTGACAAACTAATCGAATGTTGTATTTAGGCAGTTAAATGTACTGCACATCTGCTTGAAGTGACTTTCTAATAGGCGAGCTTTTCAATACTTTGGTAGTTTAAGTCAAACTACCAAATTATTGCAGTCAAAACGTACTTAGGGTATGACACAACAGTATTTACGATTTCCATGTATTTTAAGAGCATTCTGCACCTATTTTTGATCGCTGCCTTTTTTTAGGTTGCAGTATATTTTGCATGAAAATAAACTAATATTTTAAGAAATCTAATGTAAAGGCATTTTGTGCCTACTAATTTAGTATTTACATATTTCAGAACACATGAAGAGAACTTCAAATGTAGTTTAAATATAGGCATTTTAAAACTATTTTCAGAAATATATTTTAGAACCGAGTAAAAAAAAGAAGTGTGTATTTTCGGTCTATTTTTTGTATACTTACAATAATGAGCTGTACTTCAAATACACTCAAATTAGAATGTGGTATATTTCAAACGTCTTAGTTTTCGCTAAGGGATGCATCATCTTTTCTCTTTGAGAAGTGTTGCATAGTCGCGGATTTGAACCAGGTGGCGTGCCAGGAGTGGAGTCAGAGCATATCTTCTGCCGCAGGTCCTTAGGTAGAGATTTCTTGAGTCATTGTTTGCTGGAATCCGATGCCCACTGCTAACCGTCTCTCTTGCCTTAGCGTGCACAGTACACCCAGCCGGCAAAGCCGAGTCACAGTCCGTTGCAGCACGAGCCTCGTGGTGGTTGACTTGAAATAGTAGCATGACTCACGCAGCGAAGTTCAACACATATTCGAATGCGTCTACGGCTGCGTCCGTAATATTGCACGGCTCAAGGGTACTTCGTCAGCCGACGTGAACGTGACCCGCTGCTCGGGTGATCCGAAACCCACGAAGAAGGCCAGACGTCGCCTCGCTGTGCCAACCCGGACTTCGTACACCTGCGACTCGTTTCGAGCGCGCTGTTTCTCGGAGAGCACCCACCTGTGCCGGCAATATCAGGTCGCAATCCACGAGGTCTCTACTTGGATGATGCTTGGCGAAACTTGAGGACTGCAATCCATGCGTCAGTGGCGGAGGGTCGGCAGGAAGGAGCTTCATAACCGGGATGCCACCGTATCGTTTTTTCAACCGTAACAGAAGATAAGACATGTGTTCCAGGATGCTTCAGGTGGTCTATTATTCTTAAAAATTCCAAATGACACTGCCTGCACGATCTTCAACGAGGTAACCTACAACGAAAGTACGTATTGTCCTTTCATACAGCAGCGTGGTAGAGTTTCATGTTCAAGGCCACACCTACAGATAAAGAATACCAATTCATTCCACCGTGACGTCATGTGATCAATGTTGACTGGGGCGTGGTGACGTTTTGATGGGATTTAGGGTGACATAGAATTTATTGACAGGTCGAAGTCTTTGCGCCTTTTTCGCCAGACAGACAGGATGTCAGGGAAAGGCCACGGTCAGTCCTTGACGGAACGTTTTTTTTTTAGCTCAGGGAAGACTCCTCGTCGTCCGAAACCACTACCCTCAAGGCAAAGTGCCAAGCCTACGGGAAAGTAATTGCGGGATCAAAAACTTCCACTTCAAGCCTCAAGCTTCATCTCAGTTGGCGTCTCAAACAAATTTGAAAAATGTATTGCAGTATCAGTATTTTTGTATTTGTAGTTCTGCCCTCCCTAAAATGTACTTCTGTATTTGTATTTCCAAAGACTTTTTGACTCTATTTAAAATGTATTTCCGATACGTATCGCGATACATTTTTACAGACATGTTTTAGTATCAGTATTTTAGCTACTATTTTAATGTATCCCAGTATTTGTATTTCCAAATACATTTTTGAGTATTTTTGCCCAACCCTGGTAATTAGTAATGCAGTTTAATTACTGAATTAAAGTGTTTGGTGAGCATTGATTCTAAGACGCTTGTTTCCTATTTCCTACGAGCTCATTATTTCATCCTGAGGATCCCTGAATCGCTTTTTCCGCCTGTTGGCGTCAAGTATTTCTAAAATGGTAGAATCCGTCTACCAAAGCGCAGCCTTAATGCGGCTGAACACAGCTGAAGAGGGGCTTGAGAGCGTAAATATTTCTAATGTCGCCAATTAAAAAAGAATATTGCAATGACGCTCCTTCGATCACTGGGCTCACGAGCGTTATGAACAATCATAGGAAATATTTGCTTACAGCTAATATTTCAACCCCGCGCCCCACTTAAAAGCAAACGACTAAACAAAATGCTCCAGAACTAAACCCACCAAATTCCACCTATTGGTAAATGTCCACTAAGTGTCCGAAGGAGCAGCGTCGTCTAGGCCGGGACAGTCCCGTTTTAGAGGTTTGTTTGCGAAGTCCCGTCTTTTTGGTCTAACGAAGCCTCCTGTCCTGTCTTCGGGGAAACCTGGATAGTAGCTGCGAAATCAGTATTAAGTGGATGGAAGAAAAGCGAAATAATGTTTACTTGTTACAGACGCAATGTTTTAAAAATAAACACACTATGAAACATACTGTAGTTGCATCTGCTCATACACTTTGTTAACATAAAAATGTGTACGGGAGACTTCTATATTGCTGAATTTTACATGCTTCGGTTGGCAACATTTCTTCCTGATTCTTAAAAATGGGGAACAGAGGAACCTCTGTTCTCAAAGAAGAAACTTAGAAAAATGTGTGTGTTCACGCTTATATAAAGTAGAACTTCTTACTCTGCACCGCCCCCCCCCCCCGCCATTCCCCCTCCCTTATGTATGTCCCGTTTTTTACTTGGATGATTATGGCCACCCTAGCTAAGTGCCACTTTTCTAAATCGTTACCACTGATAGGGTTGCGCATATTCACTCGGCTTGAAGCGAGGCATCACGGGAATAGAAGTCGCCATTCGGCCATTATTGCCATGTTCAAAGCCACGTAAGTGTTGTGTACGGCTAGTGCGCTTCAGTGTGTTTAAATACATGCAGATTACGAGTGTAGCTTGCCTAAATAAACATTTAGTTCGTGACGAACCTCATGCATAGTAGTCAGCCAAAGAACGCAAGATAAGAATATCGGCCGTCGTCGTCGAGAGGCTTCGGTAAAGCATCCGGTCGACATCGGCGAACCTGAATCACTACGTTTCCAATCAACCAGCTTTTGACAGATGACCTTGCATCATTCTCGTTGCTTGCCCTTTTACGTCAATGCTCACAAATTTGCCATCGAAACAAGGGACGAATTCAAAATTTCGCAATACGCAGGCGTTCAAAATAGAGGCGTATTTTTAAAAACCTGGCAGTAATATTCCGGGGTATTTTTTTTAACTGTTCGCGGGACACGTAAATAAATAATACATTTAAGAACAGTTAAATGAACTGCGTATGCCGACTGCATGCAGTCAACAATTACGCATGTTGTTTCGATTTTCTAATCGCAAACTGGAACGGCTGTCGATGCGAAGGGCTACAAAATTCTCGTACTTTTATCACGCGTGAGCATCAGGTGATCGATCATTCTTATTTACTCTACCTTTGAAACGTCATCGAGTTTCACGCTCAGTTTGCCGGTTCCCCTTGCCACTATGAAGGTTCTCTGAGGGTACGCGTCTTCGGAGAGCCGTCCTCGCGCACGCTCCTCAGTCCAGCACCTGGGCGTTAGATTCCACAAATAACTTTCACGAAAGGGTTGCAAAAAAAAAAAGACGTTTAAGTTTGTTTCGGACATTTGTGTTTCAGCGTGACCGAGCGCGTAGCAACCGTTGGCGTTGAAACGTTTTATTTACATTGAAATAAAATAAGCAAAAGTGTCGCTCGACTGCAGTCATCTGACACGGCTCGTTGCAATTGCTTATGACTACTTATGATGACTTACGACTGGCGCCATCTGTCGGGTAGCTTCGAATCTGCTCTTACTGTTTCCGTTTTTTACGCATCATTTTCCTGTTGACTTCACATTACTTTGACAATCTAGAGGTCCATTTCTCAAAGATAGCGAGTTTATTTTATCTCGCAGGCACTGTAGAACAGTAAGCCTAATTGTACGCAGTTCCGGGGATAGCTGATAGGCGGCGCCAGTGTGCCAGTGTGTTCTC
>JAZHYW010034757.1:0-10110 GCA_037355805.1 Ixodes ricinus | reverse complement strand
GAGCACAGGGATTCAGTGGAGGCCGGTGGCGTAACGACGAAAACGCGTCCGCCTCTTGCAAGCAGAGGTGTGTAGCAAAGCGGAGCAGCGCCGGCGCCTCCGCTTGGATTCTCCAGTTCTAGCGCCCAGAAAGGGCAGCAGCGCTAGGTACTGGAGCGGTCTGGGATACTGCAACAATATCCGCGCTGCTTTAACTGCTCAGGATGTACCGTTCAAGAAATGCAGGATGAGATTTCACAAAAGTTTCTATTACGAGAAACGTAATTTGAAAGTAATATCATTGTTTGTCTGATCATTTGTAATTGTAATCAATTAATTTTAGGCCGCGGTAAGTTGTACGTCATTTGAATACATTTTATCGGTATTCGCAGTAATTAGTAGGGTTGGGCAGCATCGCGATAGTATTTCCATAGAGTTATTACAATAAACGCTAGAGGCTCAGCTGGCGCTAGTGTGCTGTTGCATTTTGAAGCAGACAGCAAGCAGTCAGAAATTGACTTCCGGTAATGCATTTCTATGGGAAAAAGCGAGTGCATTTTCTCTCTGCGCTCGATTATAAGAGCAAATATCACGAATAATTTGTACGTACTAGGCACATTGGAACATTTCTCAGTCACGCAGACGAAATAATTGGTCAGTTACAGCATTTTTATTTAAAATTCGTGGCATGAAAAACGGTGTTAAAACCGCTTCGTACGTGTATTATTGTGCACTGTCGGACACTGTTAGCGCGAACACGGCGTCGACGCTTTCCAGCATGGGGGATATACGTGCCAAACGAACGAAGGACATGTGGGAAACCAAGAGAGACGGCAAGAACTACGCAGTAACACTGGATAAGTAACTCCTTGTGCATGCAGGCGATCAAAATAAATTGAAAGCCACGTAATATAGTCCGATATGCAATCAATAAGTACTGCTTTATTCTTTCTGCTCATGAATATGTGCGAAGATGCATGTTCTAGGTTCAAATCATCAACCGCACGCTCCAAATCTTTGCAAATAGGGAGAAGTCAGAGAACAGGTGCCCGATAAAAACTGCCCGACATAGGAAATAATAAAAAGACACACCTTTCGTAGCCCACGTAGTTTATTTTTTACATTCGAATGTTTTTTAACCGATCGTAAAGATGCACGACGGAGTTATTTTCATAGAGTGACAGGACGGGCATATTAGCAATATATAAGCGCCACCGGAATGCTAGCGAACCTTGAACACACTCTACATTCCTTTCGATCGTTAGTTTGCTTAGAATCGTCGCTCGTTTTCACATACCTTCCTTGAAACAGAGGTTTGGGCCTGAAATAGTGCGAAGTTTAACATCGTTCAGTGGTAAAGAAAAATGCTGTAACTAAAGCAATTACACTTTCACAATACCAATAAAGGTACATACTATCCAATACAACCGAAATGACAAAAGTTATTCATGTTATTTTCCGGCGAAGAGACAAAATTCACGCGCGTTTTCCCATAGGAATACACAGGGAGGCTGGAAATGTAGACTGCATGCTGTCTGCTTCAATTTGCAACCGGAAGTCCCGTAGACACTAGCGCCAGCTGAGCCTCTAGCGTTCATTGCGATAACTTTATGAGTATTTCAGGAATACATTTCGTATCTGTATTTCTGTATCGCGATACATTTTTTCACCAGAATCTGTATTACTGTATCGAAATACGTTTGGAATGCTTCTTTCTATCGCGATACAATCAGGATGAAATGTATTTCGCTACATTTCTTGACAAATACCCCTCCTCCCCCCCAAAAAAAAAAACACGCCCAAACGTTTTTTTTTTTTTTTTCTTCTGAGGGCATTAGGGTCAGGGAGATGCTGGGGAATTGTTACTACGCTGACCAAGGTTCCTTCCAATTCTCCAAACTATTTTTCTATTCCTTAGCAAAAAGAGGCCGTACTTGAAACGAATTTGAAATATATTGAACATGAATATTCATTTTGTATTCATTCTGTATTATTTTGTCCGCATTCGAAGTACGCACGTAATGTATTCAAAATATATCATAAATATTAATCAGAAAAGATTTTAGATATACACAAAAATATAATTCCTTCCTCCTCAAGATGTCATTTGTGTCCTAAAAAGCGGCTACGGAATTTTTTTTTTTTTTGGGGTGGGGGATCTTGTTAGTATATGTATTTCTGTGGTATTTGAAGGCTGTACTAAATACTTCCCACAACTACACATCAGAAACGAACACAAACACAAACACCATGACGCACTGAACACCTTAATCACAGTCCCGTTGACTGCTCTAGAGCCTTATATAGCCTACATATTCAAGGTAATCGTTTGGCCGGTGACCAGCTCTGCACTTATTAGGGTTCTAAGTATTCTATCTTTTCTAGGGAGTCTGTCAAATGGGAAACAGTGTTTTGAAGTTCGTGGACGATATCTCTCACTAAAAAGCATTGGTACAACTAATAATATTTTGCCGCAGTCGCTAAAACCATATCCACAAGAACGGCTTCTAGAATAAATGTTATTGCTTCTCTGCATAGCACCACTCAGGATGAAGCAAGTCAAGCTAGTTTCTTCACTTTAAAATAGTAATTTTGCTTTTATTTACTAGTTGACTATTTAATGTGGTCATTAACGTCACTATATTAAAGTCACTACTCACTTCACATACAATGGCGAGTATACACATTCAGGTGAACTAACATTGCGTCTAACACAATTCCACGCCAAACATATCTGCTCACAGCCCTTGCTCAAGCTTTCCAGCATCAGCAAGTGTTGTGGTTGTAGTTCCGGAACCCCGTTTGTGATTGGTGTGCAAGAAACTCATCAGGTGTGTTCTTGATAGAAAAACGCAAACAATAACATAAATTTCTCTGATTCATCAGTGCGATGCTGCACAACCCAATTGACAAACTAATCGAATGTTGTATTTAGGCAGTTAAATGTACTGCACATCTGCTTGAAGTGACTTTCTAATAGGCGAGCTTTTCAATACTTTGGTAGTTTAAGTCAAACTACCAAATTATTGCAGTCAAAACGTACTTAGGGTATGACACAACAGTATTTACGATTTACGTATTTTAAGAGCATTCTGCACCTATTTTGATCGCTGCCTTTTTTTAGGTTGCAGTATATTTTGCATGAAATAAACTAATATTTTAAGAAATCTAATGTGAAGGCATTTTGTGCCTACTAATTTAGTATTTACATATTTCAGAACGCATGAAGAGAACTTCAAATGTAGTTTAAATATAGGCATTTTAAAACTATTTTCAGAAATATATTTTAGAACCGAGTAAAAGAAAAGAAGTGTGTATTTTCGGTCTATTTTTTGTATACTTACAATTATGAGCTGTACTTCAAATACACTCAAATTAGAATGTGGTATATTTCAAACGTCTTAGTTTTCGCTAAGGGATGCATCATCTTTTCTCTTTTGAGAAGTGTTGCATAGTCGCGGATTTGAACCAGGTGGCGTGCCAGGAGTGGAGTCAGAGCATATCTTCTGCCGCAGGTCCTTAGGTAGAGATTTCTTGAGTCATTGTTTGCTGGAATCCGATGCCCACTGCCAACCGTCTCTCTTGCCTTAGCGTGCACAGTACACCCAGCCGGCAAAGCCGAGTCACAGTCCGTTGCAGCACGAGCCTCGTGGTGGTTGACTTGAAATAGTAGCATGACTCACGCAGCGAAGTTCAACACATATTCGAATGCGTCTACGGCTGCGTCCGTAATATTGCACGGCTCAAGGGTACGTCGTCAGCCGACGTGAACGTGACCCGCTGCTCGGGTGATCCGAAACCCACGAAGAAGGCCAGACGTCGCCTCGCTGTGCCAACCCGGACTTCGTACACCTGCGACTCGTTTCGAGCGCGCTGTTTCTCGGAGAGCACCCACCTGTGCCGGCAATATCAGGTCGCAATCCACGAGGTCTCTACTTGGATGATGCTTGGCGAAACTTGAGGACTGCAATCCATGCGTCAGTGGCGGAGGGTCGGCAGGAAGGAGCTTCATAACCGGGATGCCACCGTATCGTTTTTTCAACCGTAACAGAAGATAAGACATGTGTTCCAGGATGCTTCAGGTGGTCTATTATTCTTAAAAATTCCAAATGACACTGCCTGCACGATCTTCAACGAGGTAACCTACAACGAAAGTACGTATTGTCCTTTCATACAGCAGCGTGGTAGAGTTTCATGTTCAAGGCCACACCTACAGATAAAGAATACCAATTCATTCCACCGTGACGTCATGTGATCAATGTTGACTGGGGCGTGGTGACGTTTTGATGGGATTTAGGGTGACATAGAATTTATTGACAGGTCGAAGTCTTTGCGCCTTTTTCGCCAGACAGACAGGATGTCAGGGAAAGGCCACGGTCAGTCCTTGACGGAACGTTTTTTTTTTAGCTCAGGGAAGACTCCTCGTCGTCCGAAACCACTACCCTCAAGGCAAAGTGCCAAGCCTACGGGAAAGTAATTGCGGGATCAAAAACTTCCACTTCAAGCCTCAAGCTTCATCTCAGTTGGCGTCTCAAACAAATTTGAAAAATGTATTGCAGTATCAGTATTTTTGTATTTGTAGTTCTGCCCTCCCTAAAATGTACTTCTGTATTTGTATTTCCAAAGACTTTTTGACTCTATTTAAAATGTATTTCCGATACGTATCGCGATACATTTTTACAGACATGTTTTAGTATCAGTATTTTAGCTACTATTTTAATGTATCCCAGTATTTGTATTTCCAAATACATTTTTGAGTATTTTTGCCCAACCCTGGTAATTAGTAATGCAGTTTAATTACTGAATTAAAGTGTTTGGTGAGCATTGATTCTAAGACGCTTGTTTCCTATTTCCTACGAGCTCATTATTTCATCCTGAGGATCCCTGAATCGCTTTTTCCGCCTGTAGGCGTCAAGTATTTCTAAAATGGTAGAATCCGTCTACCAAAGCGCAGCCTTAATGCGGCTGAACACAGCTGAAGAGGGGCTTGAGAGCGTAAATATTTCTAATGTCGCCAATTAAAAAAGAATATTGCAATGACGCTCCTTCGATCACTGGGCTCACGAGCGTTATGAACAATCATAGGAAATATTTGCTTACAGCTAATATTTCAACCCCGCGCCCCACTTAAAAGCAAACGACTAAACAAAATGCTCGCAGAACTAAACCCACCAAATTCCACCTATTGGTAAATGTCCACTAAGTGTCCGAAGGAGCAGCGTCGTCTAGGCCGGGACAGTCCCGTTTTAGAGGTTTGTTTGCGAAGTCCCGTCTTTTTGGTCTAACGAAGCCTCGTGTCCTGTCTCCGGGGAAACCTGGATAGTAGCTGCGAAATCAGTATTAAGTGGATGGAAGAAAAGCGAAATAATGTTTACTTGTTACAGACGCAATGTTTTAAAAATAAACACACTATGAAACATACTGTAGTTGCATCTGCTCATACACTTTGTTAACATAAAAATGTGTACGGGAGACTTCTATATTGCTGAATTTTACATGCTTCGGTTGGCAACATTTCTTCCTGATTCTTAAAAATGGGGAACAGAGGAACCTCTGTTCTCAAAGAAGAAACTTAGAAAAATGTGTGTGTTCACGCTTATATAAAGTAGAACTTCTTACTCTGCACCGCCCCCCCCCCCCGCCATTCCCCCTCCCTTATGTATGTCCCGTTTTTTACTTGGATGATTATGGCCACCTAGCTAAGTGCCACTTTTCTAAATCGTTACCACTGATAGGGTTGCGCATATTCACTCGGCTTGAAGAGAGGCATCACGGGAATAGAAGTCGCCATTCGGCCATTATTGCCATGGTCAAAGCCACGTAAGTGTTGTGTACGGCTAGTGCGCTTCAGTGTGTTTAAATACATGCAGATTACGAGTGTAGCTTGCATAAATAAACATTTAGTACGTGCCGAACCTCATGCATAGTAGTCAGCCAAAGAACGCAAGATAAGAATATTGGCCGTCGTCGTCGAGAGGCTTCGGTAAAGCATCCGGTCGACATCGGCGAACCTGAATCACTACGTTTCCAATCAACCAGCTTTTGACAGATGACCTTGCATCATTCTCGTTGCTTGCCTTTTACGTCAATGCTCACAAATTTGCCATCGAAACAAGGGACGAATTCAAAATTTCGCAATACGCAGGCGTTCAAAATAGAGGCGTATTTTTAAAAACCTGGCAGTAATATTCCGGGGTATTTTTTTTAACTGTTCGCGGGACACGTAAATAAATAATACATTTAAGAACAGTTAAATGAACTGCGTATGCCGACTGCATGCAGTCAACAATTACGCATGTTGTTTCGATTTTCTAATAGCAAACTGGAACGGCTGTCGATGCGAGAGCGTGCGCGAGCCGTCCTCGCGCACGCTCCCTCAGTCCAGCACCTGGGCGTTAGATTCCACAAATAACTTTCACGAAAGGGTTGCAAAAAAAAAAAGACGTTTAAGTTTGTTTCGGACATTTGTGTTTCAGCGTGACCGAGCGCGTAGCAACCGTTGGCGTTGAAACGTTTTATTTACATTGAAATAAAATAAGCAAAAGTGTCGCTCGACTGCAGTCATCTGACACGGCTCGTTGCAATTGCTTATGACTACTTATGATGACTTACGACTGGCGCCATCTGTCGGGTAGCTTCGAATCTGCTCTTACTGTTTCCGTTTTTTACGCATCATTTTCCTGTTGACTTCACATTACTTTGACAATCTAGAGGTCCATTTCTCGAAGATAGCGAGTTTATTTTATCTCGCAGGCACTGTAGAACAGTAAGCCTAATTGTACGCAGTTCCGGGGATAGCTGATAGGCGGCGCCAGTGTGCCAGTGTGTTCTCTAGAGAGCCTAGACTAAAGAGAGGATCCTTCTGAAATCAATTAAAGAACAACTCCGCTTCATTTTTGATATTTAGAAAACTATGCAGCCCTCTTCAGTATCATATAGGAAGACCCCATGTCAAATATTACGATCTAATTCCGTCTATATATTTAATAAACTGGCCAGCAAACTTTCAAACGAGCCAAGTCGCCGAAATCTGCCAACTCTAGCGTGCGACGTGAGGCGCAATCGTCAGCGCAGTCAATGCGACGGGGTTGGAGCGGCCAACGTTGAACCACTACGCCAAAGGCATGACTACGTCATTCTCACGTTTTGGTTGTTTTTACTTCTCGGAGCGAAATTGAACGATGACGTCATGAGTTTCTCCTCCCGGTGTTGGCTCTACGGCGTCCACGTGATCACCGTAACGCGGATGCGCTAGTTTGCGCTGCCCTGCGCGTTTATCGCATGTCCGGTTTCTCCGCTCCCCCTCTCCTCTTTCGTGTTCTCCCCTTCCCCTCTCCCCCGGGCCATCACCATCCTCGCCATGCGAAGCGACCTACCCGCGTCGCGTGTCCTGTACCTCGCGCCTACGAACGTCACAAGACCACGTGGTTCGACGTGACGTGGCCATGACTCTGAGGACACGAGACCAATGTTGCCTGACGCAACCGAAGTTTCGGTTTCGGTATCGGCTGATGTTTAAATTAAGATTACACAAATAATATTCAACATTTCGCGAATCCGAAGACGTAGAGCTGTTGAGTAGTACTTTGTGAAATGGAATCACATGTAAGCCTAAATTTTTCGGAATTGTTTAAAGCGTTCAGCAATGTAATGTCGGACGCCTCCGGCGGGGATCGGTCGCAAGTGCGCATGTGCTGCGTTTTCACGCGGCCAGGAGGAAAACAGGCGGAAAGGCGCAGACGTTTTGCCGGCGATCACCGATTTCGGTACCTCATCGCAGGTCGTAATCGCAAAAGCGAACCATAAACCACGTGACTCCGATAGGAGCGTTGGAAACTCTCTGAGATACAGGCTGTCTCAGTGTCCTCTTCTCGTAAGCATTCAAAAGCTACCACAACGCCCTTGGTCACACTCAAACGCGAATGTGTGAACCATGACTTCCAGCCGCGATCACACCGCCAATACATCGTACAAGAGACAGTCTGCAAACACTGTCCCAAGCATGTTTCTTCCTTGTGTGGCATGGTCCTCTCATGTTGGCCATACAAAATGTTCTGCAGGCAAGTTCGAAGCGTACTGTACATCTGTCTGAAGCAAGCATGTTTCGACAGTGCGTGAGATGTGTTCGCAGATAGTTCCGTCATTGTGCCTGTAGGGAACAGCGTCTTCTGCAGGATGTATGGACAGTGCGACTGTGGCTTTGCGCGCCGCCCACCAAATCCCTCGAGCCGTATAGAAATTCACCGTCTCCAGCTTCGACGCTCTCGCCCTCCCGCGGCCGGAAAGCGGGAAGCGCTCTAGTGAGGGTCCCCCGATTCTCCTGCTCAGCGGGCACGGCGGAACTGCTCGCGATCATGGCTCGCTGAAAATGTCATTTCCGAACGCAACAATACTCTTCACTGTCCCGGACACGTAGTGTTGCAGCCTGGTATGGGATTGTACCTCATGGAGACTTTATGGTCAGCTGCGCATAGAACGCGCCGATAAAGGGCAACGCAAGCGGTATACGTACAGCGCTAACGTTGCGTGCCCCACGTTGCGCGTGCGTTCATCACCGTGCGCCATCCCAGACCGCAGTTTCGGGCTCCGCGCACGCGCAGTGTGGAACACACAAAGCTAACGCAAACACACAGCGCTTCCGTTCGCTCGTATACGCAATAATAAAACTCACAACTGCTTCACCGGGCCTCCAACGCCAACGCAACGTGCTGCAGTGAGCAGACGCGCAAGCGGGTAGGCGTTCCTTCGGAACTGAGAAAAGGCTGAGAGTGACAAAACGACGGGGCGTAAAAAATGAAAGTAACTAAATGTTATAAAACAAACTGGTAATTAAAAAAAAAATGTTTTATTTTGTATTTTCTTTTTTGATATCATGCTTTTGGGCATTTGGTCTGGAACGATATTGGCGGCGACTTTGGACGTTTTCCGAGTGTCAAAAGCCGCGACCTTTGATAGTAACAATTTGCTTCATCCACAATTAATGTAATTTTACATAGACTCACTCACATTAGCTAGAATGTTGTCATAGATTTTAGAGCTTTTTATATTTTATTACTTGGTAATTTAAAGTGCTGCAATTGAGCAGAAATGATCATAATTAGTCTTGATTGTCATATTTGTTGGCGCGTTTGAAATTAGATGATACACAACAAATTGTACTAGGAGCTGAAAAATTACGCGTAAAGCAATATCTGATTTTTAATATTATTAATACTTAATAAGCAACTGCAGCGGTCAATGCATGCTTCCCAATTAACGCCACGATCACGAAAACACGCCATTTAACCCGTTAATAGTCTTTCCAGAAGAGGTATAATTTTGTTTTCTTTTTAGCATATGAAAAACTCTGACATCGTTATCAAGATAGACAAACAGTCAAGCACTGGATGTAATATACGGTCCTATGCGTCACGCGTTGCTATAAAACACGCACACACACACACACACACACTTCAGCTGTCTGACTCGGATTCCAGTCTTCGGGTTGTTGCAGTGAGAAACAAGCGTTTATTACTTTATGCGTTTTGCGGATATATTGCCAAAGATTGGTATTCTCCTCTTACTTATTCTTGTGCTGGGAATAAGGTTAAACCAATTAATCATCTAAATACCCCAAAACCAGTTAAAAGGCCACACAGTTCATTATTTTCCACGGCAATTATCTGAGCGAGAAAAGGCAAGCGAGAACGCACAAATATTAGCACTGATTTTTCCCAGCGACTACAAGCATCAGGCCCGGATTTTCAACATGTATGCCACAAAATAAAGTTTCCGCGAACAACTTTTCTAGCTAAATAATTACGATGTGAGACACATCTTGAGCTATGAAAGAATCCGAAATTAAGACCAATATCAAGAAATTAAATCCAAAATAGAGGTTAGTTTCGGTTTCGCTCCAGAATTAAAACGTGCATCCTTGCGTAAATATTACGCTAAACACCGTTCTCGTTTTTAGGGTAAAGAGGTGACCTGCGCTCCTAACATCCTAGCCTCTGTATTACCAGAAATAATTTGTGTCACTCAGTGAAGCCAGCACACTAGACAGGCTCAACAGCGGTACGCATCTCCTGACCCTCACTATCAACCGCCATATTTTGAAAATGAGTGGCGCCACCTATAGTTAGTTGGAGT
>JAZHYW010034756.1:0-15663 GCA_037355805.1 Ixodes ricinus | reverse complement strand
AGGGAGCAGACGTTTTGCCGCCGATCACCGATTTCGGCACCTCCTCGCAGGCAGACTCGGGACCGGTGGACAGCATTGGCAGGCACTCAAACCACTTGTAATCGATTACTTTCTGGAGTAATTTTGTAATCAGTTAATTACTTTGATTAGGCAGTAATCACAAGAATCGATTATTTTCTTCAAATAATAAAATTACGCCTGTAACCGTTTCTAATTTTCCACAAGTCCCCCCCCCCCCCCCCCCCTGCACACACCTTTTTTTTTCTGAAATGACGAAAATGAAATTTGCTTGTTTTTCCGAACGGGAAAAAAGAAAGATTTTGCGGAGCTGTAGGGAACGGGGTCATACCCTTTGTATGTATAGTTTCTGTGGAATGTCCCCTTTGTTTAGAGTTGGGACTGGGATTGGGAAGCGCAGGGAAGCCCCAGTGCGTGACAAAGGCCATTCAGGGCGGAGTTAGAGGAGAAGAATGTAGCTTTGTATGTCCTTCGTTCCAACTAACCCCCTCACGCGCACACACAGAAAAAAAAATCCTGCTTACGGTATCTACTTGCAGCCCGTAGGAGACCAGAACCGAAGAATGTCTAAAGCGGATGCAAAATATAACAATGTCAGTTCAAATACACGTCAAGATTCCGTATTTCCCCTACGTGGTCTTTGTGACTAATGCAAGGTTTCGAGGCAGACTTGTACACGTTACTGAAAAATAGTAAGGAATTACATTTACAATTACTCAAGGCTAAATTGTAATTTTTTACAATTACAATTACCCTCTCATAAAAGTAAGTGACCGTTACCCCCAAAAGTAATCCGTTACTTTCGTGGCGTTACTTTCAACAATATTTTCCTCAATTAAGAAACAAAGGGAAGAAGGTTATTCAAGTTCTTATTGTTGCCACCTGTTCCATTTATTGACCTTGAGTATTTTGAGCAACAGCTGGCTCTCGAAAGTCTCGTCAGACATTTTGCGTCATTTCTTACTGAAGATGTCGACTGCTACGCTGAACACCCTTTGAACTGAGGCACTGGATGGGAGTGCCATATTGTGCCTCACGAATATTTAATGCTCTGCATTGAGCTTTTTCAGCGAAGCAATGGAAGTACTATTTAGCTCGAAGATAGAGCAAAGCTTCATCGTTGCAGCCGTTGCCTGATATTCGAGAGTTTTAGTAGAGTTGGTAACAGTAAGGTGATAATTAAATAATAAATAAGGTTTGGCTCGATATTCTTCTTTCTTTGGTTCTGAACAGGTCGAGCCTCGGTTGAGACGTTGGTGAATAAGAGTTTCCAATATATAAATATAAGTAATCGAGAGAAAAAAACACCAGGACACTCATAACAACAATTAATTAGAACGTTGGTTAAAACAAGGAAATGTAAACGCACGTTTGCTGTGTGTACCTTTCTTGGTGCCGTTCAAAAACGCACGGAGCACGGACCGACTGCAGTTTACTCCGGTGTTCTCCAGATAGACGTCCGCTGATGCCACGGGCAGTGAAGGGCAGAGTACTAAGTAAGCCGCGCTATGGCCCCACTCACGAGTTTCACTCTCTCCTCAAGCCCAGAATATCAAGTCTACGTCAGCCACCATTATGTTTTATTTGTAAAAATATCTGCTTGAGATAAGATGCGTCCTGCTGGGGTAAAAACAGGAAGAAGAAAAAGGAAGACTATTACCATTTTCGAAGTGCTCGCAAAAAGCTGACTCACAAAAGGGTGACTCACAAAAAGGGTGACTGAGATGCAGATAACCTGGCTGGAATTCACAAATAAAGTGGGCCAACCCTAGAAGTTGGACTACAAAAAAGTAAGTAGCTTTTAAAACAGGGTCAAATAAGGTGAAAGAAGCAGAAAAAAATACATCCTGTTTTCTAAGAGAAGATGATAAGTGTGCAGCAACGAACGAGGATGCTTGTGGCAATAACACCTTCACATATTATCACATCTCTTTTAGTGGATTTTAGGGTAGACGGAGCGTTGTCTCGTGTTGTGACATTATGAAAATGGTCGTAGTCACTATAACCGAGAAGGACATTGTTAATTCTTGTCTGTGCACTTACCGCCTCGAGCTTCTCGAAGAGGCATACAATCACTTGGTGTCCTCCTCTCCCCGCCTTCGATCGCAAAGAAAAAAACAAAGACACACAAAAAAGCAGATATAACTTGCCCCCCCCCCCCCCTTTTTTTTTTGTAGAAATGTTTATTTGGATCTTTTGACATTGTTGTTAGGGTGTAAAAAAATAGATTCAGGGGCTTGGTGTTGCAAAAAAAGGCTTTGCGGAACTGAAGAGTGCCAAGCCTCCCTTTGCGCTGGTCAATTCGCGTGACAGTGTCACTGCGCTCAACTTTACCAAAATAAAAACGACCTTTTCTTTAGAAAGGGAGGGGGGGGGGGGCTGGTCCTGAAAAAATGTAACGGATTACAACGAATCCGTTACGTAAAAAATGTAAGGGAATTACTTTAAAATTACTCTAGAAAATATGTAATTATTCCGTTACTAAATTACCGATAAATGTAAGGGATTACAAGTAATTTCGTTACTTGTAACGGATTACGTACAAGTCTGTTTCGAGGTGGGAAGTAGTTCATTGTTATGAGCACTAAAGATGTAAGTCTAAACACAATAAAGTAATCAGTAAAGTAACGGTTACTTTTTTAAAGTAATGTACAATTACTTTTGCTGTCGAGTAATCAAGTAATGTAATCGAATACTTTTTAGCCAAGAGTAATAGTAATTGTAATCGATTACTTTTTTTAGTAACGTGTACAAGACTGCTCGCAGGTCGTAATCGCGAAAGCGAACCATAATCCACGTGACTCCGATAGGAGCGTTGGAAACTCTCTGAGATACAGGCTCTCTCAGTGTCCTCTTCTCGTAAGCATTCAAAAGCTACCACAACGCCCTTGGTCACACTCAAACGCGAATGTGTGAACCATGACTTCCAGCCGCGATCACACCGCCAATACATCGTACAAGAGACAGTCTGCAAACACTGTCCCAAGCATGTTTCTTCCTTGTGTGGCATGGTCCTCTCATGTTGGCCATACAAAATGTTCTGCAGGCAAGTTCGAAGCGTACTGTACATCTGTATGAAGCAAGCATGTTTCGACAATGCGTGAGATGTGTTCGCAGATAGTTCCGTCATTGTGCCTGTAGGGAACAGCGTCTTCTGCAGGATGTATGGACAGTGCGACTGTGGCTTTGCGCGCCGCCCACCAAATCCCTCGAGCCGTATAGAATCTACTTCTGTCAAAGTGGGCGTTTTTCTTCCGCAGGCATCGGCAAGGAGACGGCCAAGGAGCTGGCACGCAGGAACGCGAGAGTCATCTTGGCGTGCAGGAACCAGGACAAGGCCAGGCTCGCCGCCCGGGACATTCTACACGACACGGGCAAGCAGGTGGTCTGCATGCAGCTGGACTTGTGCTCCTTCAAGTCCGTCAGACGTTTCGCCAGGGACCTCCTCGAGCGCGAGGACCGACTGGACGTGCTGATCAACAATGCAGGCATTATGCGTAAGCTGACACGTCTTTTTTTTCTTTTTTTGTAAATGCAAAGCGCATTTTTATTATGGTGCTGGGGTCCGATTTTGGTCACCGCAAGGGCGTAAGCGAGATCTTTATGCCTTTCGCAAAGCGAGTGAAGAAAACGTTTGTCTGCTAACGCGAGTGAAGAAGGCGGTTCGTCTACTACGAAGCTCCATGGGCCTCCTGCGCTGCCCAGAGGGCGCGGCGAAAAGGGACTTGTTAGGATTTGTTTTGGGCAGTACCGACTTGAGCGTCTCAAACTGTCACACTGAATACGCGTGTCTGCTGTTGTGCAGAGCACGATCACGAGGAAAATACAAGGGAACAACAAGACTTCGAATGCCGTCGAAGCACAAGTCAAAGATAAGACGCGAAGAGCGTGAGCCAAGAGCACGGTGGTCAAGAGGCGCTGTTTCACGCGTTCCAAAGCAAAAACTTAAGAGTGTCGGGGCGCCAGATATTCTGACGTCTCCACCCACATTTAAGAGACGCGCACCCTAGCGGTCCACGCACAAGAAAAAAGGTATATTCTTACACCCCTTGACACATATAATACACCACAAAGCTTTTGTTCGACGTACAGCGCACTAACGTTGAACCGACGGTACAAACTTCTACGAGAGAATTTATAGCCGAGTTGTACAACTTATTAAAATAGCTTATGCACGTATGCCTGACTGCGAAAAAGAAATTGGGGTTTTCTTAGCCCTACTGCATAACCTCAGTGTGTTTTTTTCTTCTTCTTTCTGTAGTCTTTGATACGTACTTTAGCTGCTCAATATTTTATTTCCCACCGTCATCAAGCCTCTCGTAAAAGTTCGAAGCGTAAGTTTGACGTCAGTCCGCTGTACGTCGAACTGACGTTTTGGGGTGTCTTATACGTTAAAAAGGGTGTAATGGATAAAGCCTTTTGTTTAAGCTGTGATGGCATGATCGTAGTACTTTCGAGTGTCTTGCGGCCACTGATCTCAATGACAATTGCTGGATCGCGTTTGACCAGCTCTACCTATGGACCGGAATGCGGCCACCGTCGGCCATCTTTTGGTAGACTTATATCATCTCTAGCCATCATAGTAATATGGCGGACAGCGCAATGGCGGCAGGCTGTCATAAAATAGCCGTAGATCTAGTACACTGTACCGTGGGTGATATTTCGTGCTTGATTGAAGTTGTTCGACGAAGCAGATTCCTGAAACCCGGCGTAGACGGTAGCCTCAACTTTGAGGACCCGGCGAAAGTTCTACGAAAGCGCAGCACCGGGGGAAAGCAGCGCAGCTCGCATCGAAAGCAGACTACGTACCGGCGTCTGCTTTCGATGCTTTTTTCGATGCGACTTTCGATGCGTGCTGTGCTGTTTTTCCCGGTGCTGCGCGATTTCGTGAAACTTTCACCGGGTCCTCAAAGACCGGGCTACCGTTCACGCCGGGTTTTAAAACATGTTTTGTCAAACAATTTCAATCAATCACGGAATATCACCCACGCTATTTTGATGGCAGCCTGCCACCACAACTGCCAAAACGCCGTCTGCCATGGATGGATGATGGTGGCTGCCAGGTGGCTTCAGCAGCTGTATCTTGGCTAGAGATGATATAACTCTACCAAAAAGATGGCCGCCAGTGACCGCATTCGCAGAGCGGGCAAACGCGATCCAGCAATTGTCATTGAGATCAGTGCTTGCGCGTTGAATCTAGCCGACATCGAAAGTCAAGACGTGCTTTTTAGTTCTTCGGTACTACACGGAAAGAAATAGATCTCAGCGAAGGCACCACAAGTAGCGCGAGGCCAAATATGGTGAGCTTGCACCACCCAAATGAGTGCGTCTCAATTTGTTCAAAGCTTTAGCGCAGGAGGCATATTCGCTGAGCAGTGTTTGGAGATATGTGTTTGTCCTTTGTTCTCCCTTCTGCAGCGATCATTATCGTTAAGAAAACACTGTTCGTCGTGTGGTAACAGACCGAAAAAAAGTTGATCGTCTGCTACGGATCGAGCGTTGCGGGGAAGTGAGATCTGACGGCAACTGAAATTGATGATCATCTGCTATTTCGCGTTCGAAGCTATAGACAATTCGCTAATCTTTTACAAATCTCAAGTTGTTCTGCAATGACAGCTGATATTCGCCGGTGGGTGAAGAACAAGCACCACAGAGGCCTCGAAACCTTTTCTCGCGTGTGTTGGTGAGACGTTCTCACCAAATTTTAGCTCGATTCCGAACTGTCGAGTGGCTCTAAAATTTCTCACTGATTAATGTCCATGGAAGCTGCGCCGCCACGTCCAGTCAGCAGGCAAAAACGCTGTCCCTTTGACCAAAATCGAACCGCTGGAGCGAGTCTCCAACGTTTTCCGCGCTGTCAAATGTGCTCTTTCGCGCCTGACAACGCCATAAAAGTGTCAAGCGACAACCTGTCGGTGATCCTGCCCATGGCGCTGACGACTTTTCTGTTGTACGTCGCTCCGCAGCTAAGCAGACACGAGATATGGTGCCTCAACAAACGCATCCCTTGCGTCCATTCGCCGCTTTTGCCAGCATTTCTGTGACCGCCGAAGCAGCGCAGATTTGGCCAATCATTTGGTCAATGGCTGGCAAACGTATTTTGGCGCAGTGGCCAGACAGTGGCCAGCCGTTGGCCGATGACTGGCCTTTCTCTGGGCATCTTCCATCGGCCAAACACGAGGCCGATGAATGGCCTGCCTTTGGCCATGGACCAAAAAAACGTCGCTAGCCATTTGCGGATGCATGGCCAAAATCGAGCTGCTTCCGCAACCCCCGCGATTGCGACATCCGTTAAGGCCCATACGCACATTCGCGTTTGAGCGCGGTGCGTTCCGTAGCGGCAAGCGGACGCGTTGCGTTGCGAAGAGCGCTTGCGCCAAACTTGCACGCACAGTTGCGTTGACACGCAGTCAACCGCAGTCAAAGAGCCAATAAGAACGCGCTATCGTTGCTAGCGGCTCACGCAATAGTGAACACGAAATCCAAGGCACGCATGGCGGCGCACGGCCACGGCGTCGAAGTGTTCTATCTTGGGACAATCTCGCTGGCTTCCCCTGCGTTTTGTCAAGCTTGAACCATCGCAGCGGAAGTACACTCCCCACCGCTCCCCAAAACGGAAAAGCAAGTTCTGCGAGCGCAGAACCGGATACGTCTCGCCGAGTCGGCCGAGTGGCGCGAGCGAACACGTCACGCTCCTCTCCTCTCTCGGCATCTGATTGGTCACCGCAGCGCTCGGACCGCAACGCACCGACACGCTTCGGAAAGTTGAGCGAGTCTCTACTCGCTTGCGTCGCGCTGCGAAGCGTTGCCGGGAAGGCGCGTGTCGCCCCACAAGCGACCGCTCCTGGCCGCAAGGACGCCGCAACGCACTCAAAGCGCGTTCAAACGCGAATGTGCGTATGGGCCTTTAGCATGACGCGCCGGCTCCTGTGCCGCAGTTCGTTTGCCCCTTCGTGAACACTTTCGATGCAGGGGCGGAACAGGACACTAGCTCCAGTCAAAGACGAGTTGCAGGGCGCAGTACTTCACTAAGGTGAACTTGGGAATTGCGTAGCCGTCAACTTATACATGCTGTTCCGTTATCAAAGTCGCTGACAGGTTAAGAGTAAAGTGGAAACTCTTCCCCTCACCTCTCCCCACTTTAGCAAAGCGAATGATGGAGAGGAGGTCGCCTCCTCTCCAGAGCTCGCTCTGCCAAACTGGAAAGGACAAGCTTCCACTTTCCTCTGGACCTGCCACCGACTCTGGTTTTTAGCAGGCTAACGTTCTGCTAAATATAGCGTGACGCCCCTGTATGGGTCACGTGGTCACATGACGTGCGCCGTCTCACGTGACGTCTAGGTGCCACAGATTGCTGTCCTGTGAAATCTACATATGTGACGTCACGCTGTCACGTGACTCGCGGTGTTAACAACGCGAAACCACCTAGTAATGTTAAGTGCCAAGTCATGGTGTAACGTGGCATCCCGTCACGTGACCACGTCGCGCAATGTCACTTGGTACCTCGACTTGACACGCTGACGTGACGTGAAGCCACGTTGTCCAGATTTGCGAATATGTCGATAATGCATTCAACATAAAGACGTTATGGGCTTTTTTTGTTGTTGCTCCCTAGTGAAAAATACTTCAGGCCGAGGGCTGCTGTGACTTGATGTTACACCAGACTTTTTCACAGATGCGATTTGGGACATTTCCTGGTGTTCTGGTGTGACACCATAAATCTGGTGTGTGGTGTGACACCAGAAATCTGGTGTTCTGATGTGACACCAGCAATCTGGTGTTCTGTGGACATCAGGTTTTGTTGTAGTGTGATACAAGATCACCTGTTGACTGGGTGTTGCTTTACTCACAAAAAGGGTACAATGATAAGTTTGACAACAACGCTGCTGTCATATTACTTTATTAAAAAAAGCAAAAGCACAACAGTAAAACTTCGGAAGGTTTCCTGTTGTAGGGAGTTGGCCGCGATCAACTGGGGTTTGTCCGGAGCCACTGCCCTGCGTCGAAGAATTGGACGCCCTGTCGTTCTGCCATTCTTGGCCTTTCAGTTTGCGGTTGACTCGTGTCTTAGTTACGATGATCCGTTCCGCGTACCCCTCCGCGCCAGAAATCTCCTCTCAAGGCATCACATTCGACAGATGGCTCGATTTCTTTGTCCAGCTCTTTCAGGAAGCTTCCTTAAGTAGAAGAATATCAAATGTTTCTTCGAGCTCACCGATGTCGGTTGGATCCGTGGCCAGCAGGACGCCAATCTCGTTGATGATCTTTGTTGTGGCGGCTCGCAAGGTAATCCTCTTTTGCTTCATGCGGTCGACGCCCTCCTCGCTCGTAGTAGGCATGATCTGGCCATTAATTCCCGGTTTTCGGCACCAAAAACTGTAATAATTACTAGCTTTCTTGTTGTTTTGCTACCAAACCAAGCTCGTCGGAAGTCAGGAAAGCGCACCAACACGCATCTTTTCGGCTTCGACTCACAAAGAAGACGTCTTTATTTTCTCAAACTTAAACAAGAATACCGGCGGAAAGGGAAAGAGAAACCCTCGAAGAGGCGAGCCGGCGAGCGCCCCAAGCTGCTCAAGGCCACCCGGGAAAGTTCTCGGGACGAGGGGGACACTTCCTGAGCACAAAGAAGCCCGTCGCGGGGTCTCCGGCGACCACCAAGACGGGAGGAAACAAGGCACCTCGTCGGGGGACGGGGCGGCACACAAACTAATAGAAAACACGCTCGCGGACGGGGGAAAAGTCAACAAAAACACAACTCTGATGCCACACCAAACTGCGTGGTGTGCACACCAAGCTGCCTGGTGGGCACATGAGCCCTTGTGGTGTGACACCAGACTCTCTTGGTGTACCCATCATGCTGATGTGCGGGTACACCAGCATTTCTGGTGGGCACATCAGGCTGGTGTGCTCGATACACCTGCATTGCTGGTGGGCACACCAGGATTCTCTGATGTCACACCAGGATTGCCTGGTATATTTTTCATTGGGGTTGTTTTCTTTTCAAAGATATTCTTAAGGCAGTGGTCTCAAAAACGTGGTTTGCGGGCCGCATGCGGCCCTGACTTGCTGGGACGTGCCCCGCAAGCAATGGGCTGCGACCCTTTGTTTTTGCTTCTCGATCAATAGAAATGGCGTACGCTATAATAATCTCATGTCACCGATTTATTTCCGCTCCAAATGTAGCTCTGCTCATAATATTCACAAAGCTAATACAATTATGTTTTAATTTGCCTTCAGTTTTGTTTTAATTTGTGCTTCTTGGCTTTTTGTCACCTCAGCTGCACGAGCTCTAGCTCGAAAGGAGCAATTAACTGCCAAAGGTAAAGCTATGAGCTCGGAATTCTGGCCCGCAGAAAATATCACCATTAAAATAAATGTAGTTTACATTATCAACAATGCATTATCAACAAGAACGGTCTTATGAATATTTTTGAGACAGGTTGAATCTGATTAACTCCTGAGTGAATTGCGCAACGTGATCTAGTATGCTTGCTCTTTTGTTCTACAAGGAAAATGCCAGCACGGGGGCGAGGCAATGTTATTTTAATTAGTGTTAACAGGTAAGGGACCCAACCGGTGTATCCCTTCACCCCAGGTTATCGAATGACACGCCTGCACCATGACGTGATGATAACCTATTGAGGCAATAAAAAATAATTAACTTAAACGCTCGAAGTCTCGTTAATACGGTAACCAATTTGAACAGGTATTGGTTGAGCATGATCCGGACTTTTTGGTCATAACGGAAACGTGGCTGAATCCTGCAGTGACCGACAGCGAAGTTTTACCTCCTGGTTATAATATTGTACGTTCCGATCGTGAGTCACTGGGAGGAGGCGTTGGTCTTGTGTTAAAAAGCAGTTTCAGCTTTCAAGAGGTTAACAAATTACCCGAGGTAGAATCAGTTTTTGGTAAGATTACCTCCTTTAACCCTCCACTGATTATTGGCGTGGTCTACCGCCAACCTAATGCCCCCAAATCCGTCCTAGAGTTTCTTAGCGATTATGTTTTTGAACTTGCTAAAAAATTCAAACGCTTTATTTTAACTGGCGATTTTAATCTGCCGTTAATTGAGTGGGAATCACTCTGTGCGTTGGGCAATGCTTGTCCCTACTAAGAGCTTTTAATTGATATGGAATTCAATGCAAACCTTCTTCAGATTGTACACAACTACACTAGGACACAAGGGGATTCTAACTCCTTAATATATCTTGCATTTCTTTCTGATTTTCTAGAAAATCAAGCATATGATTGTCATGTGTAAGAAAGTATCTCGGATCATCGGCTCGTAGTTTACGACTTTGCAAGCCAATGCCATCCCACATTACCTCCCCGAAACATACGTTACGTTTATAACTTCTCAAAAGCGGATGACCTGTCCATTATCGGCGATCTTGAACTTTATCTAGATTTATTTTCGACTCTATGCCGGGATCTGAAAATGAATATAGATCAACTCTGGGAATTATTTTTTTGGCAAAGTAAAGGAGTGTTTGAACAGGTTTGTTCCGCTCATAGCAAAAAAAAAAGTAAGAGAGCGCAACCCTTGCATTAATCGCGACATACTGCGCCTTCTAAGAAAAATATGGCGGCTCAGAAAAAAGAAACTGGTCTGGTTTGTCAGAGTTGCGGGATCAATTTTCTGAAATGATAAAAACGCGAAAGAAAAGTTCCAAAACGTAACGCTATTTTTGAAAACTGATCCGTCGAACTTTTGGAGATTCCATGCTCCAGTCAAGAAGTCCATTCAATCTCTCGTTGTTTCTGATATCGTTGTTAATGACGGGACGTTATCGCTAACCATAATTACGACTATTCTACGTCCGTGTTCTCGGTTGATAATGGTACTACACCGGATATCATCACAAGTATCAGCGAGCCTATAAATGGTATTATTTTATCTCGTGAGGGAATTTTTGTAGCTTTACTTAATTTGAGTGTGAAGAAATCCCCTGGTGCAGACAATATTCCAAACGCTTTTTTGGTTAGGTATGCTGAATGGTGCTCCCTATATTTACTTTTGCTGTTTAACAAATATTTTTCTAATTCAAGTGTTCCCTCGAGTTGGAAATGTGGCAAGGTTGTTCCTATTCATAAGTCGGGATCGGGCAGATCTGCCTCGAACTTCCGCCCAATTTCATTGTCAAGCTCCTGCTCTAAAATTTTGGAGCATGTTACCTTTAAACACATTTCAAAGTTCCTTGAGACTTAGGCGCCCGTTTCCGGCTTGAGCGGCGTCGCCGTCGCCGTCGGCGTAACGCGCGGTGCATTATGGGACGCGTGCCGTCACCGGTGACGTCATGGATGACGTCATCAGTGACGATGACGTCACCAGTAATGATGACGGCGTCAGTGACATCACTGGTGACGTCATTAGTGGACGTCATCGTCACGTGACCTCACAGGGGTCAGGTGACCCCCATGAGGTCACGTGACCCTGGATGACGTAACGTGACCTTCATGAGGTCACGTGACCCTCGTGAGGCGACAGCGACGTCGCTTGGAGGAAGGAGTAGCAAACACGATGAGGAGGTGAGGAGGAGGAGGAGGATATACCTTCCCCTCAGTACCCTTCCCTCCTCCTCCTCAAGAGCTGCGCTCTAATTCGCCGTTACAGGGAGTTGTAAACGGCTTTCATTTGTTTTAACCCGAATCAGCACGGTTTCCGGCGGGGATTATCAGAAACAACGCAACTCGTTGAGACCATTCATGACTTTTCCCAATCACTTAATAATGGACATCGTGTGGACGTTCTACTTTTAGACTTCGCAAAATACTTCGACAAAGTTCCTCACCGTTAGCTTCTAGCCAAACTATCTGCAGTTTTACTAAATAAAAGCTAATGTTATGGCTTCGAGAATACCTCACCAACAGACGTCATGAAGTAGTCAGTCCCAGTCCGATGTATACTCGGGAGATCCCCAAGGATCGGTGCTCGGTCCTTTACTTTTTTTTCCATATTTATTAACGACATTGCGCATAATATACCTGTGACTATTCGCCTTTTTGCTGACGATATTCAAATTCAAATTCGTTTATTTTGCCACAAACAGTACATTTGTAACAGGCGCGCTGGAAAAAATCTGCAGGCCTGTAGCATGACGAGTCCCAGCGCCCCAGTACAAGGTAAGAGCGGCACTGGCACACACAGACAAAAAAGAACGAATATGCGCACACATACATAGGCATACACCTATACAGAGGATCAACACAAGAAAAACATCAAGAATTCAATTTCGCAATCAACAGTATACAAAAAAGTTGGGGTTACTTATTATAAAGCTTCTTCAATGGAACGATGACTAACGGAGTGTATTTCAATATCACGGGAAAACAGAGTGTTTAATAAAAGAGGTAATTCGTGGCGACATCGTTGTAGACCGAAATTTGTCCTTGAAAAGGGCATACGAGGGGGGCCTATGTCGCGATGGATATACAGACTCGTTTGCTTCTAGATTACCGAGATCTAAAGAAATGACATTTTCCCTAACGGATCGTTGATAATTAGCTATCAGTCTATGCGCATACAAATTGGTTATATCAATGACTTTATGTTTTTAAAAAAGAGGATGCGAATGATAGTCTCGTGGAACATTTTCGATTATCCTAAGTTCCTTCTTCTGTAATAGGCGTAACTTGTCAATGTTGCCCTTTGTAGTTGAACCCCACACCAGGTGGGAGTAGCAGAACAAAGGGTAAAACAGCGATATGTAAATTAGTTTTTTAATATTTACCGCAAGTATGTGTCTGAATTTAATCATGTACATGAATATAATCATGTACACCGAAGTAAGAACGATCGCGGATCAAGAATAACTCAGTCCTGGTTTAAATAAAGTGAATAAGTGGTGAGAGGAGCGGCAAATGTCCTTAGACTTCAATAAATCTGTATATATGCATATAACGCGAAAAAACAACCACTTCCCTTTTTAACTACAATGTGCACGATCACCCCCTTTCACTAGTTACGTGATATAAATGCCTTGGAGTCATTATCACAAACAATCTAAGATGGAACTCACACATCACGCATCTCACACGCCTTGTATTAAATAAATTTCGGTACATAAGAAGGAACCTGAAATCTGCATCATCCACCGCTAAATTAGCAGCGTATAAAACATTTGTTAGATCAGTTCTTGAGTACGCCGATATAGTATGGGACCCATTTAGGAACACTGAAATCGGTTACGTAAAAACCCACAAGTTTTTAGGAGTATTTTTTCAAGAAAATTTAAATTGGTCTTACCATGTTGATCGGATTCGAACCGACATATCACGGGCAATCGGAATTATAAGTAGGCTAAAATATATTCTTCCGGTTTGGTTAAAGCGCCAGCTCTATTTTACTCTTGTTCATTCTCGTTTAAGCTATTGCAGTTTAGTATGGGGTACATGCTCAAAGACCTGTTTATCTAAGTTACTTATATTGCGAAAAAGAGCAGTGCGCTCAATCGCCAATGTATCATATCAGGAACACTCCCGCCCATATTTCATCAAATACTCCCTTCTTAGAGTAGAACAATCACTCAGTCAGAAATCGGCAACATACATGTTCCACAAAATTAAACTACACCCTCAGTTCGTGCAAGAGAATTACAAAAACAGGGCATCCACATACACCTTCCGTCATACGCACTACCTACAGTCGAGAATACGTACCAATTATGGTAGTCAAAAATACCTAATCAGATCGCACAATAATTAAATAACCATCCTGAAATACTGTCCATGATGAATAGCTCCAATACAATACACACATTTAAAACCACCTTAAAAAGTTTTCTTCTACGTCTAATGTAATCTGTGTCGGTATTTTTATGTGTTTCTGTTTTATTATATCACAATTTGTATATGTCACTGTGTCCTTGCGTAATGATATAATTGTTTTGATTCGTTTCTTTTTTTGTGCATTTTACAGCTGGACTGTACAGGGGGACGGGCCCTTGTCAGGCGACCATAGTCGCCTTTAACCCTATCCTCCGAGACGTTTGTCTGAATAAAGTTTATTTAATTCAATTTACAGCATCTATCATTAATTTAATTAAAAAGTGAAAAGAAAAAGTTTGCGCTTTATTTACAATAAGTACTCTCGCGCTGACTCCGTAACATAACTCTATGCGATCGCTGGCATTCAACCCTTGGAACTTCGTCGCAAAATAATCAGGCTACAATTTTTGTTTAATTTAGCCCATGACCGCTTTAATCTAGACAATAATAGATACACTTGCCGCCGCCCTCCGCCACGCTACCCCTCTAGGACGCAGAACATTCAGGCCCTTGTTGAACATACTTGTAGAGTGTACACGTTTAAATTTTCTTTTTTTTCCAAAGACAATACATGACTGGAATTCTCTGCCTAATGATGTTGTTATACAAGCCGAATATGCTTTATTTGTACGCAAACTGAATTTGAATTTTGAATTTGAATTTGAATTTATTTATCTCTCAACATTACATTGTGAGATGGGACGCAAGGGCAAAAGCTGCGTGGTGCAGCTTGAGGGCCCCCTGCGCCCCTACACACGACAGCAGTGGGCAGGAACAGAAGAACATTTCCATAAAAGTACACTGACACATTCAACGTAATGGGGCACTATGCATATTTCAGTGAAAGGAACAGTTACACAATTCTTACACAAAATGTAGATCTAACAGATGAAGGACATCGATCAATTTTTTCTTGGGGGTTGTTTCTATAGAAATATTATTATGCAAAAGAATGTTGAGATAAAGCGGTAAGTTATAACATAATGATTGGGCGCGATAAGATGTGCGGCAAAATGGCAATGACCAAGCAATGTTGTGACGTATGTTATATGCGGGTGTGTGACGATTGAGTTTAAACATACTTAACAGGACATCATTGTTAGTCGCGACAGCACTCTTATACATACACAACAATTTGAAAGCATAAAGAGAGGTTGACTTAATAATACTGAACTTGAAAAAATATTGTCCGGTATGCGTGCACCATGAAACATTCGCAATCAGCCTTACTGCCCTTTTTTGCGCAAGAAGTTATTTGAGTTTGTTTTGTTTTGTGGTTGTTCCCCAGATGATATGACAGTAAGTAATAATAGGTAGTAAAAGGCATTATAAATGAGGATTTTAACACTTGTCGGAAGCGAGTATCGTGGCGACACAGTACACCAATTATTTTGTTCATTTTCATGCGTGTATGTTGAATCTGTGCATCCCAGTTAAGCGTCTCGGAAAACACAACGCCTAAGCATTTCATCGTTGGTACGATATTGATCCTGCTTTGTCCTAGTAGAAGTTGGATATCTTCAGATATTACTTTATTCTTCGTTCGAAATATTATAGCTTTAGTTTTGTTAGTATTAACCTTCAAGTGATTTTTTCGGACCATTGGTGCAAGTATGAAAGGAATTGATTGCCACATGCAGACAACTCGCCAACCGTTTTTCCTGTTACAAGCATTGTAAGATCATCAGCATAGGCAATAATATTTACTGAAAGAGGAGCATAAAAATATCATTAACATATATCAAAAATAACAGAGGGCCGAAAATACTACCTTGCGGTACACCAGATGACAGTTTCTTTAGCTCTGATGAGAAGTAATTATGTGATACCATCTGATTACGGTGCATTACGTAGGAGTGAAGAAGTGATAAA
>JAZHYW010034755.1:0-42806 GCA_037355805.1 Ixodes ricinus | reverse complement strand
TATTAAAATGTAACGACCAACCAATCCCTAAATCAGGAGCCCAACGTTTCGAAACCGGTTCGGCTTCTTCTTCAGGGGCGACTATTGAGGAAAGGAGCCGCAATCTTCTTTTCCTCTATGGCGGAGGCGAATGCGCACGATCCCATCTTCTTCCTCTTTGATCGTTTTTTGAAGACGCATGGTAGAGCCCGTTCACATACACAGATGGCAGTGCGCCAAGAGACCTATTAATGTTTGTTGGCGTGGTCTGAATGTGCCAAGATTCAAGGAAGAGCCTCCGGCGAGGATTAGTTTCGATGTCCAGGATGCGCGTGTTTAGAAAGTCAATGCGGTGGTCATTTTTTTCACAGTGTTCAGCAACCGCGCTGCGCTCTTGATCGAAGTTGCGCACATCAATCTTGTGTTGACGCATTCGTTCATGATAATTCTTTGTTTCCCCGATGTACGAGGACGGGCACTCAGCGCAGGGAATCTCGTACACCACACCTTGCGCTTTCTCTTTGAGGGGCCGATCTTTTGGTCGTGGCATAAAGCGTCCAAGGGTTGAAAGTGGCTTGTGGGCCATCTGAATGCCCTCCTTAGCTAGCACCCGTGCCAGCGCTTCACTTGTTCCCTTGATGTATGGGACGCTGATGCGCGTGGTTGGCCGGCGTTTCGTATCAGCCTGTGACTGGTGGTGTTGTCGACTACGGTTTTGACGACGGGCAATGCGGTGTATGAAGCTGTCCGTATATCCGTTCTTTTTGAGGTCGGAAATGATGGTTTCTTCTTCTTTTCGTCGGTCAGAATCAGTTGAGCAAAGGTTCTTTGCCCTTGATAGTAGTGTGGTAACCACTGATACTTTATGACTCGTTGGGTGGTTGGAGTCAAATTGTAAGTATCTTCCGGTGTGCGTTGGTTTCCGGAAAAGAACTGAGACCCTGCTTACAGTACTCGATGTGTTGACGGTAGGAGACCATCTTCAGTTCTCAGTTTGCGAAACCAACGCACCGGAAGATACTTACAATTTGACTCCAACCACCCAACGAGTCGTAAAGTATCAGTGGTTACCACACTACTATCAAGGGCAAAGAACCTTTGCTCAACTGATTCTGACCGACGAAAAGAAGAAGAAACCATCATTTCCGACCTCAAAAAGAACGGATATACGGACAGCTTCATGCACCGCATTGCCCGTCGTCAAAACCGTAGTCGACAACACCACCAGTCACAGGCTGATACGAAACGCCGGCCAACCACGCGCATCAGCGTCCCATACATCAAGGGAACAAGTGAAGCGCTGGCACGGGTGCTAGCTAAGGAGGGCATTCAGATGGCCCACAAGCCAATTTCAACCCTTGGACGCTTTATGCCACGACCAAAAGATCGGCCCCCTAAAGAGAAAGCGCAAGGTGTGGTGTACGAGATTCCCTGCGCTGAGTGCCCGTCCTCGTACATCGGGGAAACAAAGAATTATCATGAACGAATGCGTCAACACAAGATTGATGTGCGCAACTTCGATCAAGAGCGCAGCGCGGTTGCTGAACACTGTGAAAAATATGACCACCGCATTGACTTTCTAAACACGCGCATCCTGGACATCGAAACTAATCCTCGCCGGAGGCTCTTCCTTGAATCTTGGCACATTCAGACCACGCCAACAAACATTAATAGGTCTCTTGGCGCACTGCCATCTGTGTATGTGAACGGGCTCTACCATGCGTCTTCAAAAAACGATCAAGAGGAAGAAGATGGGATCGTGCGCATTCGCCTCCGCCATAGAGGAAAAAGAAGATTGCGGCTCCTTTCCTCAATAGTCGCCCCTGAAGAAGAAGCCGAACCGGTTTCGAAACGTTGGAGCTCCTGATTTAGGGATTGGTTGGTCGTTACATTTTAATAATTATTTCCCCAACCAGACAGACTTCTGTCTAATGTTTACTTTTAACGAGGATAGATGGCGCATCCTACCGACACGCTAAATTGAGCGAGCGTTTAAAGACGTGCTTCCCAACAGCAAAGAAGTTGCTGCGCGTCTATACACGAACTCATCTCTGTTACGTCACGGCGCGGTGGTGGCGCGTCGGTCGCACTTCCGGTCTGGGGCTGTGGGCGGAAGGCCCCATGTGAGGCGTGTATTCCTGCGTTGTTTTGAAAGGAACCTGACGAAAACATGCCTTTTCGTCAAACCGCCGCGACTGGGGCTGTGCCAAAAGAGTCGAGAAAGGTTTGAAGATCAGTTTTCATGTGCTCGGTTCGTCCGAGAACATGAATATGTGGCAAACCAGCCGCCGCCGGACCACAATTGCTTGGGCGGGAAGCACCTTGGGTTGAATTCACGGATACTTGTGGTCATCAGATTTATTTGTTTTGTTCCAACATGAACGCCGGAAAACCCTCAAGTTGTACGGCCCACCTGCGGACTACGTTCAGCGCGTCTTGAAGTTCGAACGGCCGTCTGATCGTTCGAACTGTCGTCTGCTCTTTCAAACGCTTCTGCTTGTCGTCTGCTCTTTTAGACGACACCGGCCCGTAGACCAAATGTTGGCCCGGTACTTGCGTTAAGAAGTAAGTGCAGGCCTCAAAAGACAGGTTTGAAGGTTGGTAAGCAGGCTCGACGTAAACAGTAGATACAAGGAGATGTTGATTATTGTTACCAGCGGCCATCACCGACTTGTTATGCCTGATTCACTTCGTCCGATTCTGCTTGCGATTTTCAGTATCGACGTCGACCACCTCAGCTGCGGTTCACGCTTTTGCAGCCCGAGCGACGTCGCGACTGAAAATTGCGAGCGAAATCTCATCATGTGAATCAGGCTTTAGCGTACATTCTGCGGCGTCCACGCGGAATGAATCGCCGCATGTCAGATTATTCACGCGAAGTTTTGCGGTGTAACGAGCTTCGTTGATTTCGCTGACGCCGCTCATGTAGTCAGACATTGTCAGGAAGACGTAAAATCAACAATTCGAAAGCGATAAAGGGCAGGGGGACTCACACCGACGCCGATAACATCGCATTTCAATGGTTTGTTTATGGGCGACGGCGAGCTTGTTGCCCACACCCCCATCGCGCATGCGCGGCGCCGGTGGCGTCCGCTAGGGGCGCTCCGGGCGCTCCGGTTTGTTTGTAAACATGAGTTGGTGTATAGACGCGCCCCCAATCTGCGGTCGAAATTGATGCGCGTCTAAAGACGCGCTCCCTAGTTAAGGGGTTAAGGAAATTTTAATCTAACGTCTTCGAAGTGAAGCGCAGTTTCAGCCGCAAGGAAATGCTAGTTTTAATTAAATGTGGACAAAAAGCGTATTGTCGTTATGATTTATGTTGTAAATAAAAAACTGATTCATGATGTGCACGATGTCTGTGTATAATAGAAAATGAACACTATACGAACACTATGCAATGATTGTCAGTAAATAACACTGGGCTTACGTGAAGCCTGGTAACTTTTGTCCATTGGCGTTGATGGGAAGTAACAAAATCAACTCGGAGGGGTGCTAGACTGAAATTTAGATTTCACAAAACTGCAGGAACACTAGGTGGGGCGCTACAAATCCTAGAACACCACTCAAAGCGATATCTCAAGTGGATGGCCGTATTTTGAAAGAAAAAATTGGGATTGAATGAGGCAGACGAGGCATGCGACATCTCATTTCTTCTTCTTGCTTTGCCTCCTCTCTTCAACTCTTCTAAAAAAAAACATCACTCACACCTCTCAAACACACCTTTTTTTTTTTCTTCCAAAAATATGGACACTTGTTGGAGATTTCGCTGTATGACACGAGTGACTGGTATTTGTTACATTCCGTCACAGAGTTCTGGTGTCGTTTGTGAAAAAGCCTATGCGCAATTAACATACAATGTGTATTATCATGAACAGTATGAAAGGGAACACGTCATCTGTCTTGCTAGGTTTACGGGTCCCACAACCTCCATTATCTCCCAACCTGTAAAAGAATACGTAGGTTGGGATCTGAACTTTGCCATCTCTAACCTTCGTCCAGACAATAACTTGTTCAGAACTTGCAGATGAGTAAAAAAGCGTAGCTGTGTGTTTGTGATAGCACCTGGCACTGTTTCACAGTTGTAACAACTTCTAAGCTGGGGTGCGTACACACATGCAGTAGTTATCAGACAACTGCACTCCAGTACAGTCAAACGCCGCTACAACGAACGCTTCTACTACGAAATAGCCTGTACAACGCTTTAATAGCGTGTACATCTGCTTTATTGGGGTCATTAAAGTGCGCGACAGATATAACGAAGTGACGTGTATAACGAAGAATTGGCGCGGTCCCACACGCTTTGTTATACAGGCGTTTGACTGTATCACTAATAGGAAACTACCGAAGTGCTACAAAAGTATGCTGGCACTGCTTCAAAACTTGAATATCCCCAATACAATAGTGCTCCAGTGCTACAAAACGAGATCTTTCATCCTCCACATAATGCTTGAAAACAGGGGGTCGGCAACCTTTTTCGGCAAAGGGCAGAGTCGCCGCAAGTGCAACACTGCAACGAACCCGTTTATAACGAACGGCAGGAAATGCTACGATCAGTTCAAAATAGCAAAAACATTTTCAACGAACTTCCACGATGCGTTCGTTGTAAGGCGAGAGCCTTCTCTTTTTTCTCATCTCTTCGCTTCCACCTTGTAACAATGCGCTGGAAAGATTTTTTTTTCTTTTTGCATGTGTGCAGTTTGTTTTTTAGCTTATCTCTCCTTTTGAATCGCTTCTCTTCGTAAGCAACCATTTTGGGACGAATTTTTTTTTTTTGCTTACGTGCAGTGTTTTTTTTAGCTTTCTCCCCTTCTGAACCCTTCTCTTCGCTCAATTATGTTCGCAACTTGAGCTTTTGGAATTTTCTTTCTTTCCTACTTTTTTGGGGGAGGGAGGGACAGGCTAGAAGACGATCGTTTGTGCATTTTTAGAAACCTTCCGGGGGAAAACGTTCGATATAGCCAATATGTTGTTCGTTCTAAAAATTACTTTTTACATGCATTTTCATTTCAATTTTCTGAGAGTTCGATATCGACAATAATTCAGTGTGCGTGGGTTCCCTTTAAACGGGTTTCACAGTACTACAAAAAATTTACAGGAATACAGACTGGCAAGGATAAATTGAAAACTGATGTTTTTATTTAGTCATGCCATAGTGCAACCCTTGGTTTGGGTGATGAATATTGGAAAAATGCAACCACACGCATTAGAGTTGCTAATTTAAGGTTGTGGAAAGTATATTGGGAGGAGATTCTTCTCGAACTCTGATCATTACATGAACCTGCTAGTTACACAAGCTTTAGTAAGTGGATGTGCAGTATATACTCCGTGGACAAAGTTCTCGTGCAATCCTGGAGATCTGGGAGGGCAGGACGGGTGGGGCACTATTTCTATAATAGTACTGGGGGGCCAGATGAAACTGCTTCACGGGTCAGATTCGGCCTGTGGGCCACCGGTTGCCGACCGCTGCTCTAAACCGAACTGGCTGGACAACCACTGGATCTAGATAAGAGAAGGCTTTTTTGTTTTTCATTATAGTAACTTTGTATTTACTGTTGGCAATTTAACAATTGTACTGTTTAGGTTTGCGAGCTGTGTTTCAGTTGCAAGTGATTGTTAGTGGCGTGTAGAAGTTTTATTTCGGAACTTGCAATTCTAATGCAAACAAACTTGACAGAAACATGGGCCTGAGAAGGGTTCTCACCTGCGAAGGGGAACTCAGTGTGGTAGAGTCATACCAGCAATGAACACAATTTTTTTTTGTTCCATGAAAAATATTGACCTCTTTATTGGAAGCAGTTCACCTAGACATGACACATGCCTCTGGAAGCCCCCCACTTTTCCAAAACCACACATTTTATTACACTAATCCAGTATTTGCACGATCTGAACGCGTTCCCAATGCTACCATGGAGCTAAAACGATGGAGGCTGAACACTGATACCTCATACAGCACATTTTATGAATGCACTTACACAAATTAACAGAATATTAAGGACTATAGTCTTACAGGTGAAGAATAGCAGGTGAAGTCTCCCTCTTTCTCCAGATTAGTGGAGTCAGCGCTGGAGAGGGGTGAGGAGGAAACCACCAATCCTGGTGAGGAGCGGTGGTTTCACTTTTCCACCCTTCCTGCTATTTATAACCTGCAACGGACTATAGTCGTTGTTGGGTCTGAGGGGAGGGCACCAAGATGTTTGAGATGACACCCTTTCAAAGCGGTCTCGCTGTCTTCTCCAATCATGCATGCACATCTCAAAGAGCTCCAGGCATGCGACCAAAGTCACTCGCTCGACCTCGTTTTCTAGTTTTTTTGGGGGTCTGATGTAACAAGCACAAAAATTTCACACTATTAGACAAAACCCCCGAGACGAGAGAAAACAAAGGACGACACAAACACAAAGTCAACTGAGACTGTGCTTATGTCGTCCTTCGTTTTTCCCTCGTCTCAAGGTTTTGTCTAATAATGTTAAACTATAACCAGCTCGTTCACAAAAATCTGGCTGTTTCAGTCGTGGAGATATGGTACTTCTGTATGTCTGTTTTTTCGCAAGGCAGCCTGGAGCGCCAATCCGTGTACTGTTATGGGTAACTGCTATACTCTGTTTCACCTTATGATGTACCGCAGGAAAGGCTACAAGCGCGAGCTCCTTGCTCTGGGGCACATCTTGGCGGCACGAGCTCCCGTGACGTAAGAGCAGCTGCCAACGCTATGAGCTCGCGCTTCTAGCCTTCGCTGCGGTACAACATAAGGTGAAACGAAGTATACCTACGGCAAGTACTTGGCAAATGATGAGGCTGAAAATTTGTTTATACTGTACAGTGCATGCACATTGTTTTTGAGGTCTCAACATATTTTCAGCCTCATCATGCACCGAGCAATTCCTCCAGAGATTGCAGTGATTGGGGCTCCCGAATGCTTTGCGGGAAAGCAGATGCACGATAGCTTTCATTGAATGTGGCAGCCTTCTTAACATGAGTACTTAAAGCCTCTGTAGTCGGAGGGCTTCGGGGCAGGGAATTCTTGTCGCACTCTTGTCACAACACAGCTGGGCAGAGGGACCCTGTTCTCTCTTCCCAGCTTCCCGTATATCCACCACACGAACTGGCAGTAGGCAGTATATCTGTACTTGCTGCAAAGATGAAATAACAGAGCGTCAGTTGAACAAGCAGAAGCGAGATGTCACAAGCTGTAATTTCGTTAGGATGTACACACCATGCCTGAGTCGAAGTGGGACAGTGTGGATCCAAAGGCAGCTGGCCAAGAGCAATCCATGGAGGTGCAGGCGAATGGGGAGAGCGTGGATCCAAAGGCAGCCGGCCAAGAACCATCTCGGGAGGTGCAGCGACAAGATAATGGGGCAGGGACTATTTTCGACACGGGGACGTGACAGTAGAAAGAAGCTGAAAAGGATGGAGAAGAGGAGCAGCAGGTGGGAAGAACTGAACAGAGATTGCGGTACCACCAAGCCCGGAATGAAGAAGTCAACATCAATTGTGAGGCTGCCAAAGGGAGTTTTGAGAGCAGTCATAGGGTAGGGGATGGAAATGTTGGGCGATTTGCAAAGATACTCGTTCAGAAGGTGGGTATCCCAGACAGCATTGAATTCCTTTAAAGGACGGATGCGGCGGTGGAGCAAGCGCACGAGGCTATCACAGAGACTATCTAGCGGAGTATGAACATGGGGTGTGTGGGAAGGCACTGAGAGGTCGATGCATGCTCAAGGCCAGGACACTCTGGTCACTTAATAGAATGGAGGCAACGTGCGTTGTGTGAAAGGTGGTGACGGTGCCAGGCTTGACATTCGCGAACGCGGTGGCGTCACCATCAGCCGGCACGCAGGAGTTCTTGGAGAGGTGGCAGCGCTAGGTGGGAAGGCTGGCCTTCGGAGCTCATGGGACGACACTGAACGGGGCCGAGGCAAAGCCTCGGAGAGGAGCGGTCAGTGCGTCAGATGCAGAGGTGTCTGATCTACACTGGAGCGACAACTCAACAAACGAGGCGTCCACTGCCGTCGATCAACAGGCTTGAAGAGAAAAGTGTGGATCGAGGGAGCTGCGTGAATAGGTCAGTGCTGCGGAGACCCGGATGTGGAAAAGGAGGGCAGCTGACAAGCCGGCACTAAAGGCTTACATCAGCCACAAGGAGATCTGCAAGGAGCATTTCTTCGACAACACACTGGGAAACTGCCTGCTATTTGAGACTCGCTCTGGAACGTTAAAAATGAAGTGGTGGCAGGTGAAATGTGGGAAAGACAAAGCGAACATGATGTGTGCCATTAGTGGAGAAGAGGAGGAGACAGTGGAGCACCTGGTGCTTTTGTGCAAGATGCTGCGGCTGCAGCAACCAAGTTGAGTGACCCTCGAACAGGCTCTATGTTTCATTGTCTAAACGCCAGAGGGAGACATAGGAGCCAGTCATACAGTCGGTAGGGGTGCGGCTGGTCCGGCAGTGATGGGGAACAGTGTGAACATAATTGAGAAAAAAAAGCGTCGGCTGGAGAGTTGGAGAAAGAAAACTCGCGAGGGAGCAGGATTTTGGATTCCTTGTTTTACTTTGAAAAGCAACTAATTTATAAATTAAAATATATCGTTTCAAAGCACGTACGCATTTATGTGTTGTCGGTTCCTCAAGCTGAGAGGGCGGGAGACCCTCAGCTTGACATACTCCAAGTCAAGTATGTCCCTATTCAGGCAGTAGAGGTGGAAAAGGTGGTGCTTCGTGATACAGGGCAGGCTCCCAGCCTTTTCTTTGACTTTGGCCTGCTCTTTGCAACAGACGCTCTCTGTGGTGGTGGGCATACTTGCACAATGCGAATTGCAGCAGCACCTGTTTGAAGAAATTGGACACACATTACATTTGTGCACATCTCTATACACTATAGTTGGTGACAGGTCAAGAAGGAAGTGGAAGCTCCTCCCAGCCTTTTCCACTTCAGCAGAGCTACTGGTGAAGAGAAGGTCGTCTCTTCTCCCGCGTCCGCTCTAATACAGTGGAAAGAGGTGGGAGGAGCTTCCACTTCCTTCTTGACCTGTCACCGACTATAGGTTCAAATTGCAGGTAAAGGAATTAGCACATCTCTAGTACTGTGTGCGATTTGGTGGAGCATAGAAAAGGGTTGTCTCTTCCTTGCTTTGGTAGTCTGCTTGTATTGTTCAAATTATTTCTAGTTACTGAACTGACTCCCAGCTGGTATCCACATCCAGAATGCTCTCTTTACAAATACAACTAGCTGGTGCCTTGAGCAGACTTCTAATAGGTCTGGCAACACCTCACCAGTACCCAAGTAGCACCCAATGTTGTGCGAACATTCGCTGGATATTCTGAATGTTGAAGGAACATTAAAACTCCCTTTGGAACGTCCAAGGAATGTTTGTATGCGAAGGTCCCCTCAAAGTGAGCTGCCCAACATTTTAGGAACGTTCGTTGGCGAACATTCGTATGCACAATGTTCTCAGAACGTTACCTTTTTGAAATTTGTACGCGCAACATACTTGGAACGTTCGCTTGCGAACATTCCTAGAATGTTCGCAGGTGAAGCCAACTTTACGGATATCTCAGGTTCGGTAGTTTTTAGAAAGTCAGCATAAGGGATCAGTTTTATCTTATTTGAGTCTACCGAGGAATGTGATGTAAGACGTAGAGGGAAAGCACTGGTTCTCAGAACTTTATCATGAACCAGGAACTCACTGCGTATGTAGAGGGGCAGTATTGAATGAACCAGATTTTTAGTATCTGCGGTTTACAACTTTAAAAAAATTGTTTCCATATGTATCTGTTCTGAAGCTCAGAATGAGTAATCTGTTATGTATACAGCAAATTTTGAAAGGAAGAAGTTGACAAGTAGGAGTTAAATTTCAATAGTACATACTAAAGGTAATGCTCAGGCTGGTGTACTGGGAAAGCAGCTAGCTCGTGCTTGCGCCTTCTAAAAATTTGCTTAGATTAAAAAAATATCACCCTGTGTAAGAGCTTTATCACATGCAAAGAATGTTTACTGAATGTAGCGATAAGTACCCATGTCACGTTCCGAGGAGATTAAAAGGATGGCCCTGCGTTATTTCTCAACATTTTAAGAATGTTGCAGAAGTTCTTTGGATGTTCTTAGAACCTTGTTAGGATATTTGAATGTTGACTGAATGTCCTGGTAATGTTCTGTCGTTCTCAGAACGTTCCAAGGATGTTCCCCTGTAAATTTGCAATGTTCCAGGAATGTTGTGAATGCTCTTCGGGATGTTCCCGGGTTCTCGTGCTACCTGGGTAGGTGCAAAGATGTGAGTCAGCTAGCGCAGAGTCTAAAGATACGGCGGACGTCCTAGCGTGGACAGTGTAAAATCGCTCCACGTTCGTCTTTTCACGCTTAAAACTTACTGTTAAAGATCATTAGCTATTAGACTGAAATAACACGGAAGAAGTTCGAATAACCGGCAGCAGCTTGACCTGGCTGCCGTGTGAGACATTAGGCGATATTGCACTACGCTATTGCACTACAAGCGGCGTGCGCCTGTCTCAGTGGCGTCGGAACTTTCAGACAGAGTAAACAATGCTGGGAAGAGGGCGAGGTCGAACTCAGCCAGCCCAGCCAGCCCCCCCCCCTGCAGTGGAGGGGCGACGGGGGGGGGGGGGCCGTCGCCCCTCCACTGCCTCCACCTTCCACACTTCCGACGCCACTGGCCTGTCTTGTGTGTCGCAACGCGTGGAGTCTGTCAAGAACATGAAAGATCGGGAGAAATTTGCTGCGTTTTGTGAAATGGAAGCTGCTCCGAAACAACACTGGTACAGTTTTGTGTACGACTGTCGATCTATCGCAGCGAACCGGCAGGCGGCCACATTAGACGCCGTCGGTCCTTTTCATATCTTTATCGCGACCAACTTTACGTGGTCTCCACGAACCACGTAGTACGGACGAAATTTTGAGCGCCGAGGAGACGACGCGCGAAGGCACATAAGCGACGAAGGTTCGCCCTCGGAGCAGCTAGCTGAGCGCTGAGCCAGTTTGGAGATGTTCGGCGGAGCGAGTACCGACTAAAACGCGGAAAACACGGCGGGGCATCGGTGCTCACATGGCAATGATAGGCATTTAATTCTCACATTTCGTGTGGTGCCCCGAATGTGAATCTCAAATATCGCGCTAAGAAAATTGATTGGGTACGTCCGCCGTACCTTTAGAACTCCGCGTTGCGGGTACACTTTTGCGGCCGACTGACTGTACGTCCGACGAGGCGTTGGTCCGACGCATACACCCTTTGTAGTACCCGATGCCGACAGCACGCGCTCACGAGTAAAATACAAAGAAATCGACGAAAACAAAATGTCGCCATAGCACAGTCAGCGCCACAAACGCTTGCAGGGACACTCTTTCACGCGCTTCTGAACAAAAAAAGAAAAATAAACTTGTGGTATAAAATGGCCAGATGTCTCCACCTTCAGCAAAGCGCACATGAAGTCCAATGTCTTATTTTCCACGAGTAGCGAGGCCACCAGTTCGCCTGTATCTTATTTCTTACGACCGAAGTTCGCGCAACTCTGAAAACACGCGCATCCTTACCAGAGTGTGTTGTCTAGCCGCCGTCCGTCGTCGCGCGGTACCTGTGCGCCTTCGGGGGCTGCTACGTCGCTGTCGTCGGACGACGCCGACGGGTCGCAGGCATAGGGCACCACTTTCGGCCTCTTCCTTAGCGGTTCTTCATTCTCTTCGTCCGACGGCACGCCGCTGCCGCTGCTGTCAGACGTCGTCATGGCCAAAGTAAAGAAATCGTCGAACTCTGAAAAACCCAGAGACCAAAGCCACCGCCGTCGCTACGACGCAGGTGCAGAAGTGGACTGGGGGTGGCCGGGTGGGTGGCTGGCAGGTAGTGCGCAGCTAGCTTGGCTGGATTAGTTGGCAAACTTCCAACGCGACGGGCATCCGTCTACTATTATTCAAAGCGCAACTTTCTTCCACGCTGTGGCGCGTCGGCAGCTCGACTTCTTGACGTCAGTTCCGTTGCGGTTTGTTGTCGTCAGTTCCGTTGCGAGCAATCCCAGAGGGCCTCGCGCGCGTCGGAGGCTTCTGGCGCTTCTGGCTCAATCGGCGGTCTTTCATTCCAAGAAATATAATAATCCGATCTCCATCCCTTCACATGAATAGCATTTTTAGGTATAGTGCGGTCCCGGGAAGCTTGTCCGGGGCTTATTTCAGCAACTTCAGATATCGGTTCAGCATCCCTTAAAGGACCAAAGGCGGATATTGGGATCTGGGCGATCGTCAGAGGTCGTGTATTTGGGAATTTCCCCAGAGCCAGATAACTTCGGCGCAACAAAGAAACTTTTTATATGGCTAAGACATCAAGCTGTTCACACAAAAAATATGTTTTTATTTATTTTGTACCAAATCTGGAACGTGGCCCCTTTGATGATAATTTACCAGGTTTAGATGATGATAACTTTTATAACATTCATAATTATGACAAAAGTTTATATATCAAATAAAGCCTTAAGCAATTACCTATTCAACAAGTACAATATATTTGTAAGCAAAATGTTATCTTAGCAAGAAAAACATTTGAAATACACGAGAAAACTTAAATGCCATTTTCTTGAAAAGGAATTTTTATATAGTTTTTGTATTTAGAGCCATGTAGAATAATCTAAAATATCATATAAAAGCTGTAAAATATTATTTGGACATGGACTACGAATCTATACATTCGAAAAGACGATATATTTGAAGTTCTAATTAAAATGCGAAGCTCCGAGGTATCTATTTCTTTTTGAAAGATTGTTAATTATTTGGCAAAACATATAAAATAGCGCAAAGAAGATAAGGACCAGAAGTATACAGGACAGGCGCTATGTTAACAAAAATTATTTGTTGGCACTTAATCATTGGTTTTGGTTGGCTTCAATTACACAAATAATTAGGCATGTTATGTAAAATATGCGAAGGTTTTCAACTTCTTTACTTGAAAAATAAAGAAATCGGAGGAAACAAATATATTACCTAAATTGAGTAAGGAAAATCAAATCTTTATAAATGTTACCCTGTGAATGTGTTATCCGGGATACTGTGGCACAAGGGAAACAAAACAAATAGCATTACTGATGCGCCCAGAGTCCTACACATATTTTGAGATGAGCCAAGTAAAAGAATGAAAAATAAAGTGCCTCTGTCTGCTTCCGCGTTAGCGTTGACTTACGAAGAGCTGTTTTCAGATGATCTTTTTCTCTCTCAGAACAGACGCAGGACAGCAGGATGAAGCATACTTAGCACACCGCCAAGCAACAGCTCCGTTCGCGTTAGTGCATTTCTTGTGATACTTATATCCACCTCTGTGCAAAGACTGCTTTCTTTATCTGGTTTTGTAATATGACAGCTGAATTTGAAGCCATCCTACGACGATGAAAGCTCGAACTTCTATGCCAGTGTGCTGTCAATGCGCGAAAGATAAAAATGGCCGATGATGGAAGATGGTTTCGAGGAAGGGCAAAATGAGGTCACCAAGGAGGATAGAAGCAGGCTTAAAACACTAGGTATATTAAATTCATATCTTAAATTTCGTTAGCGATGCGGTGTAATAAATAGCCATAATTCTACCGTTCAACCAATCAGAGCTGGAGTATCAGAAGGTAGCACTTTAGGCCTTCTGGTATTGAACTTGTATAAAAACGATATCGTTAACATCAGTAGGGCCCCATCTTTTATTATTTATGCTGATGATTGTAGTTTATTTTTTTCTTCATGCTCTGATATGCAGGAATACGTAGAATACGTATATAAAGCAAACGCTACACTAAAGAAACTATATGAATAGAGTGAAGTAAACTGTTTAGAAATAAACACTAGCAAAAGTAAGGCAGTCCCTTTTAGACCCAAGAACAGAAATGTTAGCTTCGCTTTTAATATTTTTCTTGGCCTCTCTAAAATTAGAAGCGTTCAAAATGTGAAAACGTTTCGAGTTTATTTTATTGACCAGATGTCTTGGAATAATTTTATTATTATTATAGCTAAATGGATTTCTAAAATGCTTGTTCAAATCGTGGAAGTTTAAAAATATGCTGCCTTGTCGTATCAAGTTGCGCATTTATAAAGCTATTTTTGAACACAACTTCAATTACTGTAGCTTGGTGTGGAGTACTACGACCTTCTAAAACCTCAACAAAATACATATTCATAAAAAAAGCTGTTCGCATAATATGAAAAGTTTCTTTTAACACACATATCTACTATTTAAAGAACTGCATTTAACATCCATTCATGAACTAGATAAGTATATTCTCCTCACGCAATATAGATCCACTCTTCGATGTTATGAACCATTTTTTTCTTGTATTTTGAATACGATGTCCAACTTGCAACCCTCATGACGTTTGCGATAGAGTGCGCTAGAATATACGACTAAATCACACGAACTAAGGGTTTCAAATGTTATGGCACGATATTCTGTTTGTCTTAAATAAACTTGAAAAATTAATTTGTCAAATATTAAAATAATAAATCTTAATGTAATTCCAGATCTTTGTTTTCACTACGAAATATGAAATCATCCTTGTGGAGCTGTCAATTCATCAGTTTTATGTATTTCTGTTTCCTGTATAAATGCAGTCTCTAGGCGTTACCTTTCTTTTAGTTTAAGGATAAAAACCTGCCTATAAGAGCTATATACAATCAAAAGGTGTTGATCATATAAGCGTTTTGGTTGTCATCTCTGGTCGCTGTTGTTTTGTTACCGTATGCCAATTGTAAGGCTGCTGAGGCCCTGTCAAGTTAAATAATTTGACTTTTTGCCTTTGCAGCCTACATCACTGCTCGATGATGTAAATAAAATTGATTGATTGATTGATTGATTGATTGATTGATTGATTGATTGATTGATTGATTGATTGATTGATTGATTGATTGATCGATTGATTGATTGATTGATTGATTGATTGATTGATTGATTGATTGATTGATTGATTGATTGATTGATTTGACTGGTTAACTTATAGTGAGCCGCCAAGGACAAGATGGCAATGGTCGAAGCGTCAAGGTTGACCATTGTGATTTAACCTGAGAATGGGGAAGAAAAGAAACATAAAGACGCAGAAGGAACAAAAATGGACATGACGATGTCGTCCTGCCTTTTTTCTGTAGCTTTTATGTTTTGATGTTTCTCTTCTTCCGGAGTCTCAGGTTAAATCAACATGGTTAACCTGAGACTATATTTTCTGCGTCGAGTATGGTTTCGTGAAAAGGGCGAAATAAGGAAAGCCGAAATGAGAAGCTACTGTATTCAACAGTGTGGTCGTCGCGTCATCTGCCTGTTCACGACCGCTTTGAAACTGCACTCGCGCTCTAAGAATAACGCAAACACACATCTCTTAGCGGCACATACAATGTCAGAAGGTTCAAAAGGCTTCCTGCTCGTCATACCTCAGAGCAAGACCTACATTTCGTCAACGCAGAGTGAAACATATGTCCCATCCCAAACCCTATGCTCCGCAGGTCCATTTCCCAAGAACCACTTCGGGCTTATTTGGCGCATGTGATTCTTTTTACGCCAATGAGGAGTTGGCTGCGAAAGGATAAGGAAGACGATACTCTGCCTCCGTCATTTAGTTATTCTGTCCTCACTTCCCGCAAGGGGTTGGGGTGTGTATGCGTGTTTGTGTGTGCTCGGGGCGGGGGGGGGGGGGGGTTGAGCTGGTATCCGGTTGTACGCAGGACCAAGGACCGCGAGCGCACCTGCCTTTATGCAAATAAATTACTATTACAATTGCAGTTAACTGTAACTGTCTATTTTTGCACTCCGCTGCGCGAATCAGGCACGTTAACCTCGAAGGGAGTCGCCTTCCACGAATTCCCGTCAACCAGAGCTCACGCTCGGAGGTCGACTTTACGCTGTACGGATGTTTTTTTGTTTTGTTTTTGCGATTTAATTGTTATTAGGTTTATAACAAATCAAACTCGCACCGAAGTTGTGCGTACTTGGTAGACCGAGCAGAGTGCCTGCTCGGTCTACCAAGCCTTATGGGGAAAGGACTCATGTGCAAAGGACTCAGCCTTCAGCTAGGTCCTTTGCACATAAGTCACGGTGTGAACGCAAAGTGTTCGCTTCGGTTTTGGAGAGTGTCGTATTTACAGCATGTATGATTATAATCCTAACAGATCCATTAATCAATACCCATGAAATGCACACTAATGCGGACAGGGAGATAAGTTATACCATCAGGGGTACATTACATATGGGCCAGTTGTCAAGATTAGTCGAATAATTAACTATATTGCGTTGATTAGTTTTTAAGTAGTGAAAATAAACATACGGTTCTAATTAAAAACTTGGTTAGAGGCATCTAAAACCACTAAATTAGCCAATATTAAAGAGACTCTAAACACATGGGAAGTGCTGGGGTGAGCTAAAATTACACTCATTCAATAGGCGCAAGGTCAACGGTGCCAAAACGCGGACAATGATCTTATTCTTATTATCGGTTTTAACGTGGTAACTCCTCTCTCTCGCCTGCAGCCTGAATAAAAAAATGCATGTTTCGGCTTTAAAAAAAGTAGCCAGAATTTGCAACATCACGACACGTTAGAATTAAAATCATACGCTCTGCATATACGACACTCTGCGAATTCGAAGCGCACACTTTGCGTTCACATTGTGACTTATGCGCAAAGGACTCAGCTGAAGGCAACCGCTGAAGCCTTATATTTTTAGGAACTTATACTTACTATCCATAAAAAAACACTCTCATGGGCTACGGTGGTCAGCGTTCTAGCCGATACTCCCGTATTTGTTCGTTTTGTTTTGAAAGATCGTTCAATGTCCTTCTTCCATTCGTAACTTAAAAGCGCTCTACCCTGTCTCTATGTTCTTCCTCCCTTGTCTTTGCGCTAATTTTAACAAAGTTCCCGATCGGCTTGCGTAGGCATAATTTGCGAACGCTAGTAATGTACACTGTAAGCTACTATTTGCCCCCTCAAATCGACTACAGAAAAAATTACACTGTGATAAACTCCTTACTTACTTAGTAGAGAATAGTAAGGAACTTTCTGCATAACCGATCAGTACGGATACGATCGATACGATTTGCAAACGACGTCTGCGAAAACACCTCCCCGGTACGAAAACAAAAGTGTAATTTCGCCCGCCAAAACAGTGCGGAGAGACTGAAAAAAATGACCGAAATTGACCGTCATTGCGTACTTCAAGAGCGACGCGTAAAGTTTTGGCCGAGAAAGATGGCAATAAATAAAAATTTGCACATACAAAAAAAAACTTTTTCCTAGTCCTACATGGGCGAAAAAGTTTATATACCTCCTAAACAACGGGAAATAACGTCTGCATAGTTGCCGGGCGGTCTGAGCAATCGACTAGTGGAGGCAACGTATTCGCAGTTTCAGTATCGGCTCCGCCCAGGGGCACTTTTTTTAGTACTTTATAGCTTAAAATGTTGTTCACCTTCGAAAGCTTTCATTCTATTCTTTGTAATTCTTCTGTGCATACAGTTGCGACTCGGTGAGACATGCCATATGTGATCTACAGTACGGCCCCATACGATCAGTCGCAGCGCCCGGAACCGATCGTCACAACACTCAGTACGGTATGGTCTGGACATGGAGCAGAGGCCTAGCTTGGAAACGCTGATGTTCGCCTTATTCAAAACGCGTCTTAGTACTTTCCTGTGACGTTGTCAGAGTTTTAGTGGTGAGGGAGCTAGACATAGGATTGCAACGAAAACTAGGTTGGAAAGTGTTCTCCCTGAAGTGCTACTGCAAGCACTAAGGAGATATAAAATATAAATATAAAAGCCACCGAAGATGAATTACTGTATGAATTATAGGATTTTGTGTTACAATTAAAAAAAAACGCAAAGAAAGCAAAAAAAAAGAAGACAGGCCCTTTGGAAGACTCGAACCTAATATTACGCGCACATCGCCTCCAGAACGCGATTACCCAGACGACTCAGGAACTATATGCAGACGTTATTTCCGGTCGTTTAGGACAGTGGTTCTCAACCATCGATGTTTCGCGGACTCCTTGTGGATTGGCGGAGATGATGGAGGACCCCATTTGTGGTGAGGGGAGGGGTAAGGTATAGGTTAAATATAATAATGATATAATAAATGAATTCAACTAAGGGCTAATGTGAACTAAACTTCTCTTATTGACATACACACGAGAGAACTCGCCCGGAAACAAAAACATTCCTTCTTGATCTGCAAAAAGACAACTTTTATTGCCGGGCTTGACTGATGTGGCAGGGTTTCGCGGACCCTAGAATGCCTTCGCGGACATTTGAGAACCACTGGTTTAGGATATATATAAACCTGTTTCACCAATGCATGCTTAGGCTTCTTTTTTTTTACTCTTGCTTTTTACGATGTTTCTCTTCCAATACTTTGCGCGTCGCTCATAACTGTACTCAACGCCGGTTTTATTTGGATCATATTTCCAGCCCCTTCCTCCTGTTTTGCCGAGCGGAACTGCATTTTTATGGTCGAACCGAGTACACGTTTGTGAACACGTCACTTGGTGATCCTATTCCTACCGGTCGGGGGGTGCAAAACTGTTCCGTACAACTCTCTACTTGGAATACGGTATCACTCGATAGACCTTTTCGGGAAAAATTATGGAGCCCTCACCGCCTGCTTGACGGATCGTTAAGTTTCATGGTACGGCGCGTGAGATTATTCATGAATAGAAGGCGAAGTTTACGTTGGTTTAACGTTTTGTTATCTCCGAAAAAAAAAGAACACAAAGAAGGCAGAAGAAATCCAAAACGGAGTATGTGATGACCTCGTTTTGCGTTCGCTTTATTTGTTGCGGTGTTGTGCCCGTTACTGAAAATGAGTGATGAAATAGAGTTACTCGTTAGTTCGTCAAAAATAAACGCGTTATACTTACATTCGTTACCTCAGGCAATATAACAAACACCCGTTGCCGTTACTTTCAAAATCTAACGAACGTTACTTTCGCGTTAATTGGGATACTGATTTCATTGTGCTCGTCTTGCAGAAATGATTGAAGACGGTGGCGCATGGAAAGAAGGGTGTGCTTTGTTTAAACTGCTGCGTGAGAAAATGGAGCTCCTGTTGACAAACAAGCGAGTGTACAGTGCCGAATATTTGGTTTTCGCCAGCATTCTCCACTCAATTTCTCCCCATGCATATCACTTTGCAAGAGCTACACCAGGGATGATTTTGCCTCACCCATAAACGTTGCGTTCTAGAAACGAGAACGAGTGAAATCAATGAAGCCTCATGAGAAGACAGTGACGTTGATGATTGATGAAATTCACATCAAGCCGTGCTTCGATTACAAGGAAGGCGCAATAGTAGGATCGTCAGAGCATTCACCAGAGCCAGCAACAACGGGCCATAGGTTCATTGTTTAGTCGCTCCTGTCCTTAAACAAGGATGCGATCCATATTTCTTATTTATTTATTTACAAAAACAACCTGCAGCGCCCTGCAGCGCCGAAGCATTATAGCGGGGAAACACGAAATAAAACGGAGCATACACACGAACATAAATACAATGGCAAAAATACAATAAATACTGTTAAATAAAAAAACACACACAAACTCTTGAATGTTAAAAAACTTAGGATACTGAAAAAAATATCCTACATCATGTTTAGTCAATGCTGATGCAGTTAATGAATTCCAGTCCGGTATTGCACGAGGAAAAAATGTGTATTTTTTATAATCAGTTCGGCAAAATATTTCTTTGATCTTATTACAATGATCTATTCTGGTTGAAATATAGTTTGGTAATTCAAGATATTTATACTTATCAATTCTAGTTAAGTTACTAAACATAGAAAATAAAAACTTTAGACGGTATTTCTTTCTCCTTAAATCCAATAGTTCCCCATCGATCTCACGTTTAATTTCTGTCACACTGGATGTTCAATTGTACTTTCCCGGTACAAACCTTGCAGCACGGTTTTGAATTTTTTTCTATTTTAATGGCAAGGTACGCTTGGTGCGGGTCCCACAGAACACACGCATATTCAAGCATCGGTCTTACCAGGCAGCAGAAAGCAGTTTCTCTTAGCTCTTTGGGAGCACTGCACAGATTTCTGTTAATAAAATTTAACATTCTACCAGCCTTTTGTACAGATTGTGTTACGTGAGCATTAAAAGAAAGATCGCTTCATAAAATGATTCCAAGACACTTCACATGTATGTTTCTATGTAAATGTCGATAATTGATAGAATAACACAATAAGATGCTGTCGCGTTTTTTCCCGAAAGTGACTTGGACACACTTGTCAGCATTGAGACTTAATTCCCACGTCCGACACCAACTGCATATTTGATCTAAATCAGATTGTAAATGAGCAGAATCACGTAAATGTTCTACTCTACGATATAAAACGCAATCATCCGCGAACAGCCCCAAAGCCGAGTCAATACCTACAGCTATGTCATTTATAAAAACAAGGAATAAAAGAGGCCCCAAGACTGACCCCTGCGGAACGCTCAGATGTCGCAGCAACAAGTTCAGATTTCGCACCGTTAATGACTACGCATTGCTTTCTTTCAAAAAGATAATTTTCTATCCATCGGTAGACGCTGTTATCAAGGCCCAAAGAGCGCAGTTTATACAACAACAAAGGGTGGGACACGGAATCAAAAGCCTTCCGGAAGTCAAGGAAAATAGCATGTGTTTCACTTCCACTCTCAGCTATTGTAACAAGATCATGGTAAAGTTCAACAAGCTGAGTCACGCACGAAAGGCCCTTTCGAAATCCATGCTGAGCTGGAGAAAAGAAGTTAGTATCTAGATGTGTTACAACATTACTATACACGATGTGTTCTAAAACCTTGCGACATACGCAACTAAGGGAAATGGAGCGATAGTTTTATAAAAGTTTTCTTGGCCCATGCTTGTGAATTAGCGTTAAACTAAAAACTCAAATAAAAAAATACTCAGCAAAAAAAAAAGAAAAAGGTAACGTGTAGAAGTCAGTTTTCGATACTCCAGAGGAAAAAACGTGATAAACAAACGTCGGCCCACCGCTGTCAAAGAAATGAAGAATCCAAAATAATGCAGTAATACGAAATAAAATTAAAAGTAAATATTTAACAGCGCGAGGAAGGTTGCACCGGGCCAGCCGCAGACGGGACAAATAGCGTGACGTCACGGAGTCAGTGGATGGGGCCTTGAGTCAGTCAAGATGGTCTTGCTCAGGCCCACGTGAACTACGAGAGAGGCGGCGTGTTGAGAAAGTCAATCGAAGACACGCATACCGTATAAAATTATTGTCTAAGCAGTAAAAACAAACAGCGAAAACCGATTGAGGGCAGCCGTTGAAGGTTGCCTTCCGTAAGCGAAAAACATCAAACGACGACGACGCACGGCACTGAGCACGAAGTCGTCACAGGATTACCTTGGATCAGCCGAGAGAGCGGGACGAGTTACGCCGTCGGTCCGGGTCTTCGGCGGGACCTCCTGTCGTAGAGGGGCCACGGCGGTCATCGCGTTCCCTTTTCGGCGACCGCCTCGCTCTCGGAAAGAGTCGCTTTGCAGCGATGACGCGCTCGGAGGATCTGGTCGATCCCGGAAACCTGGTCTCCTGGAACAGCGGCTGGGGCCTGTGGCTTCTGGCGTGCCTTGTGCCAGCCGCAGGCATCGCATTGTTCCTACTGAAGGTCTACGTACTGGCTACGGTCGGACGATGCACCTCCACGAGGGACATGTCCGGCAAGACTGTCATCGTCACTGGGGCCAATGCAGGTGAGAACGTTTCCTCCCGTGTCTGGGGGGAAGGGTATTTGAAGTTCAATTTGCGGTAGTGAACAGTATGAGCGAAAACTTTCCATCTGCTTCTATGCTGTGACTGTGGTATTCACAATTTCCATTAGCTTTGGATTTGTCAAAGTTCAGAGCTTGGAACCTAACCCTCGAACTCCAACTCTAGTATTAACCAGAGCGTCCTTAAAGGTGCACTAAAGACGTTTCCGAGATCGTTTGTTCTTGGTGATAACTCATTCTACTGGATGTTAGGATCCCAGGAATCGAAAAATTGTGCTCGTGCTACCTCTATTTCCCAACTCAAAATGTGATCGAATTTCGTGCCACGTCCCTTTCTGAGCGGAAAAACCTGGAGCACAGGATTCAGTGGAGGTGCCGGTGGCGTAACGACGAAAACGCGTCCGCCTTTTGCAAGCAGAGGTGCTAGCAGCGGAGGCGCTGCCGGCGCCTCCGCTGGATTCTGTGTTCTAGCGCTCAGAAAGGGTTAGTAGCGCTAGGTACTGGAGCGGGTCTGGGATACTGCAAACAATATCCGCGTTGCCTTAACTGCTCAGGATGTACCGTTCAAGAAATGCAGGATGAGATTTCACAAAAGTTTCTATTACGAGAAACGTAATTTGAAAGTAATATCATTGTTTGTCTGATCATTTGTAATTGTAATCAATTAATTTTAGGCCGCGGTAAGTTGTAATGTCATTTAAATATATTTTATCGGTATTCGGCAAAGTAATTAGCAGGGTTGGGCAGCATCGCGATAGTATTTCCATAGAGTTATTACAATAAACGCTAGAGGCTCAGCTGGCGCTAGTGTGCTGTTGCATTTTGAAGCAGACAGCAAGCAGTCAGAAATTGACTTCCGGTAATGCATTTCTATGGGAAAAAGCGAGTGCATTTTCTCTCTGCGCTCGATTATAAGAGCAAAAATCACGAATAATTTGTACGTACTAGGCACATTGGAACATTTCTCAGTCACGCAGACGAAATAATTGGTCAGTTACAGCATTTTTATTTAAAATTCGTGGCATGAAAAACGGTGTTAAAACCGCTTCGTACGTGTATTATTGTGCACTGTCGGACACTGTTAGCGCGAACACGGCGTCGACGCTTTCCAGCATGGGGGATATACGTGCCAAACGAACGAAGGACATGTGGGAAACCAAGAGAGACGGCAAGAACTACGCAGTAACACTGGATAAGTAACTCCTTGTGCATGCAGGCGATCAAAATAAATTGAAAGCCACGTAATATAGTCCGATATGCAATCAATAAGTACTGCTTTATTCTTTCTGCTCATGAATATGTGCGAGGATGCATGTTCTAGGTTCAAATCATCAACCGCACGCTCCAAATCTTTGCAAATAGGGAGAAGTCAGAGAACAGGTGCCCGATAAAAACTGCCCGACATAGGAAATAATAAAAAGACACACCTTTCGTAGCCCACGTAGTTTATTTTTTACATTCGAATGTTTTTTAACCGATCGTAAAGATGCACAACGGAGTTATTTTCATGGAGTGACAGGACGGGCATATTAGCAATATATGAGCGCCACCGGAATGCTAGCGAACCTTGAACACACTCTACATTCCTTTCGATCGTTAGTTTGCTTAGAATCGTCGCTCGTTTTCACATACCTTCCTTGAAACAGAGGTTTGGGCCTGAAATAGTGCGAAGTTTAACATCGTTCAGTGGTAAAGAAAATGCTGTAACTAAAGCAATTACACTTTCACAATACCAATAAAGGTACATACTATCCAATACAACCGAAATGACAAAAGTTATTCATGTTATTTTCCGGCGAAGAGACAAAATTCACGCGCGTTTTCCCATAGGAATACACAGGAGGCTGGAAATGTAGACTGCATGCTGTCTGCTTCAATTTGCAACCGGAAGTCCCGTAGACACTAGCGCCAGCTGAGCCTCTAGCGTTTATTGCGATAACTTTATGAGTATTTCAGGAATACATTTCGTATCTGTATTTCTGTATCGCGATACATTTTTTCACCAGAATCTGTATTACTGTATCGAAATACGTTTGGAATGTTTCTTTCTATCGCGATACAATCAGGATGAAATGTATTTCGTTACATTTCTTGACAAATACCCCTCCCCCCCCCCAAAAAAAAAAAAACACGCCCAAACGTTTTTTTTTTTGTTGTTTCTTCTGAGGGCATTAGGGTCAAGGAGATGCTGGGAATTGTTACTACGCTGACCAAGGTTCCTTCCAATTCTCCAAACTATTTTTCTATTCCTTAGCAAAAAGAGGCCGTACTTGAAACGAATCTGAAATATATTGAACATGAATATTCATTTTGTATTCATTCTGTATTATTTTGTCCGCATTCGAAGTACGCACGTAATGTATTCAAAATATATCATAAATATTAATCAGAAAAGATTTTAGATATACCAAAAATATAATTCCTTCCTCCTCAAGATGTCATTTGTGTCCTAAAAAGCGGCTACGGAATTTTTTTTTTTTTTGGGGGGGGGGGGGGATTTTGTTAGTAAATGTATTTCTGTGGTATTTGAAGGCTGTACTAAATACTTCCCACAACTACACATCAGAAACGAACACAAACACAAACACCATGACGCACTGAACACCTTAATCACAGTCCCGTTGACTGCTCTAGAGCCTTATATAGCCTACATATTCAAGGCAATCGTTTGGCCGGTGACCAGCTCTGCACTTATTAGGGTTCTAAGTATTCTATCTTTTTCTAGGGAGTCTGTCAAATGGGAAACAGTGTTTTGAAGTTCGTGGACGATATCTCTTACTAAAAAGCATTGGTACAACTAATAATATTTTGCCGCAGTCGCTAAAACAATATCCACAAAAACGGCTTCTAGAATAAATGTTATTGCTTCTCTGCATAGCACCACTCAGGATGAAGCGAGTCAAGCTAGTTTCTTCACTTTAAAATAGTAATTTTGCTTTTATTTACTAGTTGACTATTTAATGTGGTCATTAACGTCACTATATTAAAGTCACTACTCACTTCACATACAATGGCGAGTATACACATTCAGTGAACTAACATTGCGCTAACACAACTCCACGCCAAACATATCTGCTCACAGCCCTTGCTCAAGCTTTCCAGCATCAGCAAGTGTTGTGGTTGTAGTTCCGGAACCCCGTTTGTGATTGGTGTGCAAGAAACTCATCAGGTGTGTTCTTGATAGAAAAAAGCAAACAATAACATAAATTTCTCTGATTCATCAGTGCGATGCTGCACAACCCAATTGACAAACTAATCGAATGTTGTATTTAGGCAGTTAAATGTACTGCACATCTGCTTGAAGTGACTTTCTAATAGGCGAGCTTTTCAATACTTTGGTAGTTTAAGTCAAACTACCAAATTATTGCAGTCAAAACGTACTTAGGGTATGACACAACAGTATTTACGATTTCCAGGTATTTTAAGAGCATTCTGCACCTATTTTTGATCGCTGCCTTTTTTTAGGGTTGCAGTATATTTTGCATGAAATAAACTAATATTTTAAGAAATCTAATGTAAAGGTATTTTGTGCCTACTAATTTAGTATTTACATATTTCAGAACGCATGAAGAGAACTTCAAATGTAGTTTAAATATAGGCATTTTAAAACTATTTTCAGAAATATATTTTAGAACCGAGTAAAGAAAAGAAGTGTGTATTTTCGGTCTATTTTTTGTATACTTACAATAATGAGCTGTACTTCAAATACACTCAAATTAGAATGTGGTATATTTCAAACGTCTTAGTTTTCGCTAAGGGATGCATCATCTTTTCTCTTTTGAGAAGTGTTGCATAGTCGCGGATTTGAACCAGGTGGCGTGCCAGGAGTGGAGTCAGAGCATATCTTCTGCCGCAGGTCCTTAGGTAGAGATTTCTTGAGTCATTGTTTGCTGGAATCCGATGCCCACTGCCAACCGTCTCTCTTGCCTTAGCGTGCACAGTACACCCAGCCGGCAAAGCCGAGTCACAGTCCGTTGCAGCACGAGCCTCGTGGTGGTTGACTTGAAATAGTAGCATGACTCACGCAGCGAAGTTCAACACATATTCGAATGCGTCTACGGCTGCGTCCGTAATATTGCACGGCTCAAGGGTACTTCGTCAGCCGACGTGAACGTGACCCGCTGCTCGGGTGATCCGAAACCCACGAAGAAGGCCAGACGTCGCCTCGCTGTGCCAACCCGGACTTCGTACACCTGCGACTCGTTTCGAGCGCGCTGTTTCTCGGAGAGCACCCACCTGTGCCGGCAATATCAGGTCGCAATCCACGAGGTCTCTACTTGGATGATGCTTGGCGAAACTTGAGGACTGCAATCCATGCGTCAGTGGCGGAGGGTCGGCAGGAAGGAGCTTCATAACCGGGATGCCACCGTATCGTTTTTTCAACCGTAACAGAAGATAAGACATGTGTTCCAGGATGCTTCAGGTGGTCTATTATTCTTAAAAATTCCAAATGACACTGCCTGCACGATCTTCAACGAGGTAACCTACAACGAAAGTACGTATTGTCCTTTCATACAGCAGCGTGGTAGAGTTTCATGTTCAAGGCCACACCTACAGATAAAGAATACCAATTCATTCCACCGTGACGTCATGTGATCAATGTTGACTGGGGCGTGGTGACGTTTTGATGGGATTTAGGGTGACATAGAATTTATTGACAGGTCGAAGTCTTTGCGCCTTTTTCGCCAGACAGACAGGATGTCAGGGAAAGGCCACGGTCAGTCCTTGACGGAACGTTTTTTTTTAGCTCAGGGAAGACTCCTCGTCGTCCGAAACCACTACCCTCAAGGCAAAGTGCCAAGCCTACGGGAAAGTAATTGCGGGATCAAAAACTTCCACTTCAAGCCTCAAGCTTCATCTCAGTTGGCGTCTCAAACAAATTTGAAAAATGTATTGCAGTATCAGTATTTTTGTATTTGTAGTTCTGCCCTCCCTAAAATGTACTTCTGTATTTGTATTTCCAAAGACTTTTTGACTCTATTTAAAATGTATTTCCGATACGTATCGCGATACATTTTTACAGACATGTTTTAGTATCAGTATTTTAGCTACTATTTTAATGTATCCCAGTATTTGTATTTCCAAATACATTTTTGAGTATTTTTGCCCAACCCTGGTAATTAGTAATGCAGTTTAATTACTGAATTAAAGTGTTTGGTGAGCATTGATTCTAAGACGCTTGTTTCCTATTTCCTACGAGCTCATTATTTTATCCTGAGGATCCCTGAATCGCTTTTTCCGCCTGTAGGCGCCAAGTATTTCTAAAATGGTAGAATCCGTCTACCAAAGCGCAGCCTTAATGCGGCTGAACACAGCTGAAGAGGGGCTTGAGAGCGTAAATATTTCTAATGTCGCCAATTAAAAAAGAATATTGTAATGACGCTCCTTCGATCACTGGGCTCCCGAGCGTTATGAACAATCATAGGAAATATTTGCTTACAGCTAATATTTCAACCCCGCGCCCCACTTAAAAGCAAACGACTAAACAAAATGCTGCAGAACTAAACCCACCAAATTCCACCTATTGGTAAATGTCCACTAAGTGTCCGAAGGAGCAAGCGTCGTCTTGGCCGGGACACTCCCGTTTTAGAGGTTCGTTTGCGAAGTCCCGTCTTTTTGGTCTAACGAAGCCTCGTGTCCTGTCTCCGGGGAAACCTGGATAGTAGCTGCGAAATCAGTATTAAGTGGATGGAAGAAAAGCGAAATAATGTTTACTTGTTACAGACGCAATGTTTTAAAAATAAACACACTATGAAACATACTGTAGTTGCATCTGCTCATACACTTTGTTAACATAAAAATGTGTACGGGAGACTTCTATTTTGCTGAATTTTACATGCTTCTGTTGGCAACATTTCTTCCTGATTCTTAAAAATGGGGAACAGAGGAACCTCTGTTCTCAAAGAAGATACTTAGAGAAATGTGTGTGTTCACGCTTATGTAAAGTAGAACTTCTTACTCTCCACCCCCCCCCCCCCCCCGCCATTCCCCCTCCTTTATGTATGTCCCGTTTTTTACTTGGATGATTATGGCCCCCTAGCTAAGTGCCACTTTTCTAAATCGTTACCACAGATAGGGTTGCGCATATTCCCTCGGCTTGAAGCGAGGCATCACGGGAATAGAAGTCGCCATTTGGCCATTATGGCCATGTTCAAAGCCACGTAAGTGTTGTGTACGGCTAGTGCGCTTCAGTGTGTTTAAATACAAGCAGATTACGAGTGTAGCTTGCCTAAATAAACATTTAGTTCGTGACGAACCTCATGCATAGTAGTCAGCCAAAGAACGCAAGATAAAAATATCGGCCGTCGTCGTCGAGAGGCTTCGGTAAAGCATCCGGTCGACATCGGCGAACCTGAATCACTACGTTTCCAATCAACCAGCTTTTGACAGATGACCTTGCATCATTCTCGTTGCTTGCCCTTTTACGTCAATGCTCACAAATTCGCCATCGAAACAAGGGACAAATTCAAAATTTCGCAATACGCAGGCGTTCAAAATAGAGGCGTATTTTTAAAAACCCTGGCAGTAATATTCCGGGGTATTTTTTTTAACTGTTCGCGGGGACACGTAAATAAATTATACATTTAAGAACAGTTAAATGAACTGCGTATGCCGACTGCATGCAATCAACAATTACGCATGTTGTTTCGATTTTCTAATCGCAGACTGGAACGGCTGTCGGTGCGAAGGGCTACAAAATTCTCGTACTTTTATCACGCGTGAGCATCAGGTGATCGATCATTCTTATTTACTCTACCTTTGAAACGTCATCGAGTTTCACGCTCAGTTTGCCGGTTCCCCTTGCCACTATGAAGGTTCTCTGAGGGTACGCGTCTTCGGAGAGCCGTCCTCGCGCACGCTCCATCAGTCCAGCACCTGGGCGTTAGATTCCACAAATAACTTTCACGAAAGGGTTGCAAAAAAAAAAAGACGTTTAAGTTTGTTTCGGACATTTGTGTTTCAGCGTGACCGAGCGCGTAGCAACCGTTGGTGTTGAAACGTTTTATTTACATTGAAATAAAATGAGCAAAAGTGTCGCTCGACTGCAGTCATCTGACACGGCTCGTTGCAATTGCTTATGACTACTTATGATGACTTACGACTGGCGCCATCTGTCGGGTAGCTTCGAATCTGCTCTTATTGTTTTGGTTTTTAACGCATCATTTTCCTGTTGACTTCACATTACTTTGACAATCTAGAGGTCCATTTCTCAAAGATAGCGAGTTTATTTTATCTCGCAGGCACTGTAAAACAGTAAGCCTAATTGTACGCAGTTCCGGGGATAGCTGATAGGCGGCGCCAGTGTGCCAGTGTGTTCTCTAGAGAGCCTAGACTAAAGAGGGGATCCTTCTGAAATCAATTAAAGGGCAACTCCGCTTCATTTTTGATATTTAGAAAACTATGCAGCCCTCTTCAGTATCATATAGGAAGACCCCATGTCAAATATTACGATCTAATTCCGTCTATATATTTAATAAACTGGCCAGCAAACTTTCAAACGAGCCAAGTCGCCGAAATCTGCCAACTCTAGCGTGCGACGTGAGGCGCAATCGTCAGCGCAGTCAATGCGACGGGGTTGGAGCGGCCAACGTTGAACCACTACGCCAAAGGCATGACTACGTCATTCTCACGTTTTGGTTGTTTTTACTTCTCGGAGCGAAATTGAACGATGACGTCATGAGTTTCTCCTCCCGGTGTTGGCTCTACGGCGTCCACGTGATCACCGTAACGCGGATGCGCTAGTTTGCGCTGCCCTGCGCGTTTATCGCATGTCCGGTTTCTCCGCTCCCCCTCTCCTCTTTCGTGTTCTCCCCTTCCCCCTCTCCCCCGGGCCATCACCATCCTCGCCATGCGAAGCGACCTACCCGCGTCGCGTGTCCTGTACCTCGCGCCTACGAACGTCACAAGACCACGTGGTTCGACGTGACGTGGCCATGACTCTGAGGACACGAGACCAATGTTGCCTGACGCAACCGAAGTTTCGGTTTCGGTATCGGCTGATGTTTAAATTAAGATTACACAAATAATATTCAACATTTCGCGAATCCGAAGACGTAGAGCTGTTGAGTAGTACTTTGTGAAATGGAATCACATGTAAGCCTAAATTTTTCGGAATTGAGCGGAGTTGCCCTTTAAAGGCTTTTGCAATGTAATGTCGGACGCCTCCGGCGGGTATCGGTCGCAAGTGCGCATGTGCTGCGTTTTCACGCGGCCAGGAGGAAAACAGGCGGAAAGCCGCAGACGGTTTGCCGGCGATCACACATTCCGGTACCTCATCGCAGGTCGTAATTGCAAAAGCGAACCATTAACCACGTGACTCCGATAGGAGCGTTGGAAACTCTCTGAGATACAGGCTCTCTCAGTGTCCTCTTCTCGTAAGCATTCAAAAGCTACCACAACGCCCTTGGTCACACTCAGACGCGAATGTGTGAACCATGTCTTCCAGCCGCGATCACACCGCCAATACATCGTACAAGAGACAGTCTGCTAACACTGTCCCAAGCATGTTTCTTCCTTGTGTGGCATGGTCCTCTCATGTTGGCCATACAAAATGTTCTGCAGGCAAGTTCGAAGCGTACTGTACATCTGTAAGAAGCAAGCATGTTTCGACAATGAGTGAGATGTGTTCGCAGATAGTTCCGTCATTGTGCCTGTAGGGAACAGCGTCTTCTGCAGGATGTATGGACAGTGTGACTGTGGCTTTTTGCGCCGCCCACCAAATCCCTCGAGCCGTATAGAATTCACCGTCTCCAGCTCGACGCTCGCCCTCCCGCGGCGGAAACGGGAAGCGCTCTAGTGAGGGTCCCCCGATTCTCCTGCTCAGCGGGCACGGCGGAACTGCTCGCGATCATGGCTCTCGAAATGTCATTTCCGAACGCCAACAATACTCTTCACTGTCCCACCGTAGTGTTGCAGCTGGTATGGGATTGTAACTTACTGGAGACTTTTAGTATTGCGCATAGAACGCACATAAAAGGCAACGCAAGCGGTATACGTATGCGCTAACGTTGCGTGCCCCACGTTGTGCGTGCGTCTCATCACCGTGCGCCATCCAAGACCGCAGTTTCGGGCTCCGCGCACGCGCAGTGTGGAACACACAAAGCTAACGCAAACACACAGCGCTTCCGTTCGCTCGTATACGCAATATTAAAACTCACTACTGTTTCACCTGCCTCCAACGCCAACGCAACGTGCTGCAGTGAGCAGACGTGCAAGCGGGTAGGCGTTCCTTCGAACTAGAAAGGCTGAGAGTGACAAAACGACAGAGCGTAAAATATGAAAGTAACTAAATGTTATAAAACAAACTGGTAATTTAAAAAAAATGTTTTATTTTGTATTTCTTTTTTTTTATTTCTTACTTTTGGGCATTTGGTCTGGAACGATATTGGCGGTGACTTTGGACGTTTTTCCGATTGTCAAAAGTCGCGACTTTGATAGAAAAATTTACTTTATCTACAATTAATATAATTTTACGTGGATTTCTCACATTAGCTAGAATGTTGTCAAAGATTTTAGACTTTTTTATTTTATTACTTGGTAATTTAAAGTGCTGCAATTGGCAGAAATGATCATAATTAGTTTCGATTGCCATATTTGTTGGCGCGTTTGAAATTAGATGATAAGCAACAAATTATATTTGAGCTTAAAAATTACGTAAACAATATCTGATTTTTAATATTATTATTATTAATATAAATCGCGGCAATGTATGCCCCCAATTAACGCCACGATCACGAAAATACGCCATTTAACCGTAATAGTCTTTCCAGAAAGGTTAATTTTGTTTTCTTTTTAGCATATGAAAAACTCTGACATCGTTATCAAGATAGACAAACAGTCAAACACTGGATGTAATATAAAGTCCTATGCGTCACGCGTTGCTATAAAACACACACTCACACACACTTCAGCTGTCTGACTCGGATTCCGTCTTTGGGTTGTTGCAGTGAGAACAGCGTTTATTAATTTATACGTTTTGCGGATATATTGCAAAAATTGGTATTCTTCTCTTATTCTTGTGCTGGGAATAAGGTTAAACCAATTAATCATCTCAATACCCAAAAACCAATTAAAAGGCCCACAGTTCATTATTTTCCATGGCAATTATCTGAGCGAGAAAAGGCAGCGAGAACGCACAAATATTAGCACTGATTTTTCCAACAACTACAAATATCAGCCTGGATTAAACATGTATGCCACAAAATAAAGTTTCCGCGAACAACTTCTCTAACTAAATAATTACGATGTGAGACACATCTTGAGCTATGAAAGAATCCGAAATTAAGACCAATATCAAGAAATTAAATCCAAAAGAGAGGTTAGTTTCGGTTTCGCTCCAGAATTTAAACGCGCATCCTTGCGTAAATATTACGCTAAACACCGTCCTCGTTTTTAGGGTAAAGAGGTGACCTGCGCTCATAACATCCTAGCTTCCTCGTATTACCAGAAATAATTTGTGTTGCTCAGTGAAGCCAGCACACTGGACAGGCTCAACTGCGGCACGCATCTCCGACCCTCACTATAACCGCCATTTTGGAAAATGAGTGGCGCCACCTATAGTTAGTTGGAGTCGCGAATAGAATCTACTTCTGTCAAAGTGGGCGTTTTTCTTCCGCAGGCATCGGCAAGGAGACGGCCAAGGAGCTGGCACGCAGGAACGCGAGAGTCATCTTGGCGTGCAGGAACCAGGACAAGGCCAGGCTCGCCGCCCGGGACATTCTACACGACACGGGCAAGCAGGTGGTCTGCATGCAGCTGGACTTGTGCTCCTTCAAGTCCGTCAGACGTTTCGCCAAGGACCTCCTCGAGCGCGAGGACCGACTGGACGTGCTGATCAACAATGCAGGCATTATGCGTAAGCTGACACGTCTTTTTATTTTTTTTTTTTTGTAAATGCAAAGCGCACTTTTATTATGGTGCTGGGGTCCGATTTTGGTCACCGCAAGGGCGTAAGCGAGATCTTTATGCCTTTCGCAAAGCGAGTGAAGAAAACGTTTGTCTGCTAACGCGAGTGAAGAAGGCGGTTCGTCTACTACGAAGCTCCATGGGCCTCCTGCGCTGCCCAGAGGGCGCGGCGAAAAGGGACTTGTTAGGATTTGTTTTGGGCAGTACCGACTTGAGCGTCTCAAACTGTCACACTGAATACGCGTGTCTGCTGTTGTGCAGAGCACGATCACGAGGAAAATACAAGGGAACAACAAGACTTCGAATGCCGTCGAAGCACAAGTCAAAGATAAGACGCGAAGAGCGTGAGCCAAGAGCACGGTGGTCAAGAGGCGCTGTTTCACGCGTTCCAAAGCAAAAACTTAAGAGTGTCGGGGCGCCAGATATTCTGACGTCTCCACCCACATTTAAGAGACGCGCACCCTAGCGGTCCACGCACAAGAAAAAAGGTATATTCTTACACCCCTTGACACATATAATACACCACAAAGCTTTTGTTCGACGTACAGCGCACTAACGTTGAACCGACGGTACAAACTTCTACGAGAGAATTGATAGCCGAGTTGTACAACTTATTAAAATAGCTTATGCACGTATGCCTGACTGCGAAAAAGAAATTGAGGTTTTCTTAGCCCTACTGCATAACCTCAGCTGTGTTTTTTTTCTTTTTCTTCCTGTAGTCTTTGATGCGTACTTTAGCTGCTTAATATTTTATATTCCACCGTCATCAAGCCTCTCGTAAAAGTTCGAAGCGTAAGTTTGACGTCAGTCCGCTGTACGTCGAACTGACGTTTTGGGGTGTCTTATACGTTAAAAAGGGTGTAATGGATAAAGCCTTTTTTAAGCTGTGGTGGCATGATCTTAGTACTTTCGAGTGTCTTGCGGCGTTGAATCTAGCCGACATCGAAAGTCAAGACGTGCTTTTTAGTTCTTCGGTACTACACGGAAAGAAATAATCTCAGCGAAGGCACCACAAGTAGCGCGAGGCCAAATATGGTGAGCTTGCACCACCCAAATGAGTGCGTCTCAATTTGTTTAAAGCTTTAGCGCAGGAGGCATATTCGCTGAGCAGTGTTTGGAGATATGGTGTTTGTCCTTTGTTCCCCTTGTTCCCCTTCTGCAGCGATCATTATCGTTAAGAAAACACTGTTCGTCGTGTGGTAACAGACCGAAAAAAGTTGATCGTCTGCTACGGATCGAGCGTTGCGGGGAAGTGAGATCTGACGGCAACTGAAATTGTGATCATCTGCTATTTCGCGTTCGAAGCTATAGACAATTCGCTAATCTTTTACAAATCTCAAGTCGTTCTGCAATGACAGCTGATATTCGCCGGTGGGTGAAGAACAAGCACCACAGAGGCCTCGAAACCTTTTCTCGCGTGTGTTGGTGAGACGTTCTCACCAAATTTTAGCTCGATTCCGAACTCTCGAGTGGCTCGAAAATTTCTCACTGATTAATTCCGTGGAAGCTGCGCCGCCACGTCCAGTCAGCAGGCAAAAACGCTGTCCCTTTGACCAAAATCGAACCACTGGAGCGAGTCTCCAACGTTTTCCGCGCTGTCAAATGTGCTCTTTCGCACCTGACAACGCCATAAAAGTGTCAAGCGACAGCCTGTCGGTGATCCTGCCCATGGCGCTGACGACTTTTCTGTTGTACGTCGCTCCGCAGCTAAGCAGACACGAGATAGGGTGCCTCAACAAACGCATCCCTTGCGTCCATTCGCCGCTTTTGCCAGCATTTCTGTGACCGCCGAAGCAGCACAGATTTGGCCAATCATTGGTCAATGGCTGGCAAACGTATTTTGGCCAGTGGCCAGACAGTGGCCAGCCATTGGCCGATGACTGGCCTTTCTCTGGGCATCTTCCATCGGCCAAACACAGGCCGATGAATGGCCACCCTTTGGCCATGGACCAAAAGAACGTCGCCAGCCATTTGCGGATGCATGGCCAAAATCCGAGCTGCTTCCGCAACCCCCGCGATTGCGACATCCGTTAGCATGACGCGCCGGCTCCTGTGCCGCAGTTCGTTTACCCCTTCGTGAACACTTTCGATGCAGGGGCGGGTTAGGACACTAACTCCAGTCAAAGACGAGTTGCAGGCGCAGTACTTTCACTAAGGTGAACTTGGGAATTGCGTAGCCGTCAACTTATACATGCTGTTCCGTTTTCAAAGTCGCTGACAGGTTAAGAGTAAAGTGGAAACTCTTCCCCCACCTTTCCCCACTTTAGCAAAGCGAATGATGGAGAGGAGGTCGCCTCCTCTCCAGAGCTCGCTCTGCCAAACTGGAAAGGACGAGCTTCCACTTTCCTCTGGACCTGCCACCGACTCTGGTTTTGAGCAGGCTAACGTCCTGCTAAATATAGCGTGACGCTCCTATATGGGTCACGTGGTCACATGACGTGCGCCGTCTCACGTGACGTCTAGGTGCCACAGATTGCTGTCCTGTGAAATCTACATATGTGACGTCACGCTGTCACGTGACTCGCGGTGTTAACAACGCGAAACCACCTAGTAATGTTAAGTGCCAAGTCATGGTGTAACGTGGCATCCCATCACGTGACCACGTCGCGCAATGTCACTTGGTACCTCGACTTGACACGCTGACGTGGCGTGAAGCCATGTTGTCCAGATTTGCGAATATGTCGATAATGCATTCAACATAAAGACGTTATGGGCTTTTTTGTTGTTGTTGTTTTCTTTTTCAAAGAAATGTTTAAGGCAGTGGTCTCAAAAACGTGGTTTGCGGGCCGCATGCGGCCCGCGACTCGCTGGGACGTGCCCCGCAAGCAACCGGCTGCGACCCTTTGTTCCCGCTTCTCGATCAATAGAAATGGCGTACGCCACAATAATCTCATGTCACCGATTTATTTCCGCTCCAAATGTAGCTCTGCTCATAATATTCACAAAGCTAATACAATTATGTTTTAATTTGCCTTAAGTTTTGTTTTGAATTTGTGCTTCCTGGCTTTTTGTCACCTCAGCTGCACGAGCTCTCGCTCGAAAGGAGCAATTAACTGCCAAAGCCGGGTACAGCTATGAGCTCGGAATTCTGGCCCGCAGAAAATATCACCATTAAAATAAATGTAGTTTACATTATCAACAATGCATTATCAACAAGAACTGTCTTATGAATATTTTTGAGACATGTTGAATCTGATTAACTCCTGAGTGAATTGCGCAACGTGATCTAGTGTGCTTGCTCTTTTGTTCTACAAAGAAAATGCCAGCACGGTGGCGAGGCAATGTTATTTTAATTAGTGTTAACAGGTAAGGGACCCAACCGGTGTATCCCTTCACCCCAGGTTATCGAATGACACGCCTGCACCATGAAGTGATTATCACTTATTGAGGCAATTAAAACTAATTAACTTAAACGCTCGAAGTCTCGTTAATAAGGTAACCAATTTGAACAGGTATTGGTTGAGCATGATCCGGACTTTGTGGCCATAACGGAAACGTGGCTGAATCCTGCAGTAACAGACAGCGAAAGTTTACCTCCTGGTTATAATATTGTACGTTCCGATCGTGAGTCGCGGGGACGAGGCGTTGGTCTTGTGTTAAAAAGCAGTTTCAGCTTTCAAGAGGTCAACAAATTACCCGAGGTCGAATCAGTTTTTGTTAAGATTACCTCCTTTAACCCTCCACTGATTATTGGCGTGGTCTACCGCCAACCTAATGCCCCCAAATTCGTCCTAGAGTTTCTTAGCGATTATGTTTTTGAACTTGCTAAAAAATTCAAATGCTTTATTTTAACTGGCGATTTTAATCTGCCGTTAATTGAGCGGGAATCACTCTGTGCGTTGGGCAATGCTTGTCTCAACTAAGAGCTTTGAATTGATATGGCATTCAATGCAAACCTTCTTCAGATTGTACACAACTACACTAGGACACAAGGGGATTCTAACTCCTTAATATATCTTGCATTTCTTTCTGATTTTCTAGAAAATCAAGCATATGATTGTCATGTGTAAGAAGGTATCTCGGATCATCGGCTCGTGGTTTACGACTTTGCAAGCCAATGCCATCCCACATTACCTCCCCGAAACATACGTTACGTTTATAACTTCTCAAAAGCGGATGACCTGTCCATTATCGACGATCTTGAACTTTATCTAGATTTATTTTCGACTCTATGCCAGGATCCGAAAATGAATATAGATCAACTCTGGGAATTATTTTTTTGGCAAAGTAAAGGAGTGTTTGAAAAGGTTTGTTCCGCTCATAGCAAAAAAAAAAAAAAAGTAAGACAGCGCAACCCTTGCATTAATCGCGACATACTGCGCCTTCTAAGAAAACTATGGCGGCTCAGAAAAAAGAAACTGGTCTGGTTTGTCAGAGTTGCGGGATCAATTTTCTCAAATGATAAAAACGCGAAAGAAAAATTCCAAAACGTAACGCTATTTTGAAAACTGATCCGTCGAAATTTTGGAGATTTATTGCTCCAGTTAAGAAGTCCATTCAATCTCTCGTTGTTTCTGATATCGTTTTTAATGACGGGACGTTATCGCTAACCATATTTACGACTATTCTACGTCCGTGTTCTCGGTTGATAATGGTACTACTCCGGATATCATCACAAGTATCAGCGAGCCTATAAATGGTATTATCTTATCTCGTGAGGGAATTTTTGTAGCTTTACTTAATTTGAGTGTGAAGAAATCCCCTGGTGCAGACAATATTCCAAACGCTTTTTTGGTTAGGTATGCTGAATGGTGCTCCCTATATTTACTTTTGCTGTTTAACAAATCTTCTTCTAATTCAAGTGTTCCCTCGAGTTGGAAATGTGGCAAGGTTGTTCCTATCCATAAGTCGGGATCGGACAGATCTGCCTCGAACTTCCGCCTCATTTGATTGTTAAGCTCCTGCTCTTATTTTTTGGAGCATGTTACCTTTAAAGGAGCGGTGCAACGATATTCAATTGGAATGCTTTTCACTTTACACGAGCTTACTGGCACTAGTGGGACTCAAGGATACTCGCACGCAACGCCACTGGCCAAGAAACTCCTGTGTTGCGGTGTAATTGCAAGGACAAAAGCGATCATTTTCATTCAATCTCTCCTTTGCAAAATTTGATGACGTAACGTGGGGATCGCAGTCTCCCCAATGTACGATATTTGAATGCGGTTCATAGATTGAACCCGAGCATTGCGTGGGCACTCGATTGGGGCTCGTGATAATTACTAGCTTGAGAAGCATTCGGGTAGTGGCCCGTGGCCAATCGCTGCAACAACGACAATAGCCGAGCCATAACAATGTCTGGAACTCAGCGCGTGTCCTGTGCCTTGCCAACCCCAGCGCGTGGCTATGATCAACATTGCCGGCATATAATCGGCTCCAGATCACGTGGCCGCTTGTTCTGGCTGCGAGTTGAGGGGGTGAACGCTGTTCGTTTTTCTTTAATTGTTTTCTAGGACTTCTATTGCGTGGGGTGAAAAACGAACCCGTGTTTCATAAGTCATTAACGTCAGGGATCCGTTCTAAGTGGTATTTGCGCAAAGTACAAAAATTGTTGCATCGCCCCTTTAAACACATTTCGAAGTACTTTGAGACTTACTTTTAGAGCTCAGCTCTTAGGCGCCCGTTTCCGGCTAGGCGGCGTCGCCGTCGCCGTCGGCGTAACGCGCGGTGCATTATGGGACGCGTGACGTCACCGGTGACGTCGTTAGTGACGATGCCGATGACGTCATCAGTGACGTCATTGATGACGTCATCAGTGACGATGACGTCACCAGTAATGATGGCGTCATCAATGACGTCACTGGTGACGTCATTAGTGACGATGGCGATGACGTCACCAGTGATGATGACGTCACCAGTGATGATGAGATCATCAGTGACGTCACTGGTGACGTCATCAGTGACTATGACTATAACGTCATCACGATGACGTTATGATGACGACGTCATCGTGATGACATCATTGTCACGTGACCTCACAGGGTCACGTGACCCCCATGAGGTCACGTGACCCCGGTGACGTAACGTGACCTGCATGAGGTCACGTGACCCTCATGAGGCGACAGCGACGCCGCTTGGAGGGAGGAGTAGCAAACAGGATGAGGAGGTGAGGAGGAGGGAGGAAGGATATACCTTCCCCTCAGTACCCTTCCCTCCTCCTCCTCAAGAGCTGCGCTCTAATTCGCCGTTACAGGGAGTTGTAAACGGCTTTCATTTTTTTAACCCGAATCAGCACGGTTTCCGGCGGGGATTATCAGAAACAACGCAACTCGTTGAGACCATTCATGACTTTTCGCAATCACTTAATAATGGACATCATGTGGACGTTCTACTTTTAGACTTCGCAAAATACTTCGACAAAGTTCCTCACCGTAAGCTTCTAGCCAAACTATCTGCAGTTTTACTAAATAAAAGCTAACGTTATGGCTTCGAGAATACCTCACCAACAGACGTCAATATGTTGAAGTAAAGGTCTGCAAGCCATCCCAGTCCGATGTATACTCGGGAGATCCCCAAGGATCGGTGCTCGGTCCTTTACTTTTTTTTCCATTTTTATCAACGACATTGCGCATAATACACCTGTGACTATTCGCCTTTTTGCTGACGATATTCAAATCCAAATTCGTTTATTTTGCCACAAACAGTACATTTGTAACAGGCGCGCTGGAAAAAAATCTGCAGGCCTGCAGCATGACGAGTCCCAGCGCCCCAGTACAAGGTAAGAGCGGCACTGGCACACACAGACAAAAAAGAACGAATATGCGCACACATACATAGGCATACACCTATACAGAGGATAACCACAAGAAAAACATCAAGAATTCAATTTCGCAATCAACAGTATACAAAAAAGTTGTGGTTACTTATTATAAAGCTTCTTCAATGGAACGATGACTAACGGAGTGTATTTCAATATCACGGGAAAACAGAGTGTTTAATAAAAGAGGTAATTCGTGGCGACATCGTTGTAGACCGAAATTTGACCTTGAAAAGGGAATACGAGGGGGGCCTATGTCGCGATGGATATACAGACTCGTTTGCTTTTAGACTACCGAGATCTAAAGAAATTACATTTTCCCTAACGGATCGTTGATAATTAGCTATCAGTCTATGCGCATACAAATTGGTTATATCAATGACTTTATGTTTTTAAAAAAGAGGAAGCGAATGATAGTCTCGTGGAACATTTTCGATTATCCTAAGTGCCTTCTTCTGTAATAGGCGTAACTTGTCAATGTTGCCCTTTGTAGTTGAACCCCACACCAGGTGGGAGTAGCAGAGCAAAGGGAAAAACAGCGATGTGTAAATTAGTTTTTTAATATTTACCGGAAGTGTGTGTCTGAATTTAATCATGTGCATGAATATAATCATGTACACCGAAGTAAGAACGATCGCGGATCAAGAATAACTCAGTCCTGGTTTAAATAAAGTGAATAAGTGGTGAGAGGAGCGGCAAATGTCCTTAGACTTCAATAAATCTGTATATATGCATATAACGCGAAAAAACAACCACTTCCCTTTTTAACTACAATGTGCACGATCACCCCCTTTCACTAGTTACGTGATATAAATGCCTTGGAGTCATTATCACAAACAATCTAAGATGGAACTCACACATCACGCATCTCACACGCCTTGTATTAAATAAATTTCGGTACATAAGAAGGAACCTGAAATCTGCATCATCCACCGCTAAATTAGCAGTGTATAAAACATTTGTTAGATCAGTTCTTGAGTACGCCGATATAGTATGGGACCCATTTAGGAACACTGAAATCGGTTACGTAAAAACCCACAAGTTTTTAGGAGTATTTTTTCAAGAAAATTTAAATTGGTCTTACCATGTTGATCGGATTCGAACCGACATATCACGGGCAATCGGAATTATAAGTAGGCTAAAATATATTCTTCCGGTTTGGTTAAAGCGCCAGCTCTATTATACTCTTGTTCATTCTCGTTTAAGCTATTGCAGTTTAGTATGGGGTACATGCTCAAAGACCTGTTTATCTAAGTTACTTATATTGCGAAAAAGAGCAGTGCGCTCAATCGCCAATGTATCATATCAGGAACACTCCCGCCCATATTTCATCAAATACTCCCTTCTTAGAGTAGAACAATCACTCAGTCAGAAATCGGCAACATACATGTTCCACAAAATTAAACTACACCCTCAGTTCGTGCAAGAGAATTACAAAAACAGGGCATCCACATACACCTTCCGTCATACGCACTACCTACAGTCGAGAATACGTACCAATTATGGTAGTCAAAAATACCTAATCAGATCGCACAATAATTAAATAACCATCCTGAAATACTGTCCATGATGAATAGCTCCAATACAATACACACATTTAAAACCACCTTAAAAAGTTTTCTTCTACGTCTAATGTAATCTGTGTCGGTATTTTTATGTGTTTCTGTTTTATTATATCACAATTTGTATATGTCACTGTGTCCTTGCGTAATGATATAATTGTTTTGATTCGTTTCTTTTTTTGTGCATTTTACTGCTGGACTGTACAGGGGGACGGGCCCTTGTCAGGCGACCATAGTCGCCTTTAACCCTATCCTCCGAGACGTTTGTCTGAATAAAGTTTATTTAATTCAATTTACAGCATCTATCATTAATTTAATTAAAAAGTGAAAAGAAAAAGTTTGCGCTTTATTTACAATAAGTACTCTCGCGCTGACTCCGTAACATAACTCTATGCGATCGCTGGCATTCAACCCTTGGAACTTCGTCGCAAAATAATCAGGCTACAATTTTTGTTTAATTTAGCCCATGACCGCTTTAATCTAGACAATAATAGATACACTTGCCGCCGCCCTCCGCCACGCTACCCCTCTAGGACGCAGAACATTCAGGCCCTTGTTGAACATACTTGTAGAGTGTACACGTTTAAATTTTCTTTTTTTTCCAAAGACAATACATGACTGGAATTCTCTGCCTAATGATGTTGTTATACAAGCCGAATATGCTTTATTTGTACGCAAACTGAATTTGAATTTTGAATTTGAATTTGAATTTATTTATCTCTCAACATTACATTGTGAGATGGGACGCAAGGGAAAAAGCTGCGTGGTGCAGCTTGAGGGCCCCCTGCGCCCCTACACACGACAGCAGTGGGCAGGAACAGAAGAACATTTCCATAAAAGTACACTGACACATTCAACGTAATGGGGCACTATGCATATTTCAGTGAAAGGAACAGTTACACAATTCTTACACAAAATGTAGATCTAACAGATGAAGGACATCGATCAATTTTTTCTTGGGGGTTGTTTCTATAGAAATATTATTATGCAAAAGAATGTTGAGATAAAGCGGTAAGTTATAACATAATGATTGGGCGCGATAAGATGTGCGGCAAAATGGCAATGACCAAGCAATGTTGTGACGTATGTTATATGCGGGTGTGTGACGATTGAGTTTAAACATACTTAACAGGACATCATTGTTAGTCGCGACAGCACTCTTATACATACACAACAATTTGAAAGCATAAAGAGAGGTTGACTTAATAATACTGAACTTGAAAAAATATTGTCCGGTATGCGTGCACCATGAAACATTCGCAATCAGCCTTACTGCCCTTTTTTGCGCAAGAAGTAATTTGAGTTTGTTTTGTTTTGTGGTTGTTCCCCAGATGATATGACAGTAAGTAATAATAGGTAGTAAAAAGGCATTATAAATGAGGATTTTAACACTTGTCGGAAGCGAGTATCGTGGCGACACAGTACACCAATTATTTTGTTCATTTTCATGCGTGTATGTTGAATCTGTGCATCCCAGTTAAGCGTCTCGGAAAACACAACGCCTAAGCATTTCATCGTTGGTACGATATTGATCCTGCTTTGTCCTAGTAGAAGTTGGATATCTTCAGATATTACTTTATTCTTCGTTCGAAATATTATAGCTTTAGTTTTGTTAGTATTAACCTTCAAGTGATTTTTTTCGGACCATTGGTGCAAGTATGAAAGGAATTGATTGCCACATGCAGACAACTCGCCAACCGTTTTTCCTGTTACAAGCATTGTAAGATCATCAGCATAGGCAATAATATTTACTGAAAGGGGAGCATAAAAATATCATTAACATATATCAAAAATAACAGAGGGCCGAAAATACTACCTTGCGGTACACCAGATGACAGTTTCTTTAGCTCTGATGAGAAGTAATTATGTGATACCATC
>JAZHYW010034753.1:0-13651 GCA_037355805.1 Ixodes ricinus | reverse complement strand
TCAGGGTGTCTCACCAAGTTGACATTTTCAAATTCCCCGAGTTTTCCAGGTTTTCCCTAGGTAGTACTTTTGTGAAATTCCCTGAGTGACACAGAACTTTGTTTTAGGTCAAGACGGGCTGACTTCATGTCGTCAGATGCTGTCACTCTCTAAAAGCATGTTATAAAAAACAAAAACGACATAATACAATTTTAAAAGGTAACTGCAAAGAGAAAAGTTTCTTTTTTTAAACAGCCTATACGGGACATGTCACAAAACAAATCTTCCGCGAAAAAACACATTTTTTTTAGCAATATTTACGCCACAGGGACGTAATTTAGTTGGAGTATCAACTTCTCACATTTGAAACTCCCGCTCTTTCGACGCGCGCGGAGTGGCTGTTCTAACGTCACTCCGTGGCGTCTGGCAGCCACTCCATGACGTATAATACCAATGTGGTGGCGCGTCGATTTAAAACGGACGAAATAGCCGCAAACTAAAATCAGTCTTGCGCAATGAATATTGCCGTAAAAATTTAGCTTTTTGCAAAAAAGATTGTTTTCTGACATGCTTGCCCCCAATTGGGCTGTTTAAAAATACACTTTTTTGTCTTTGGCAGTTACCCTTTAATGGCAACGAGTAACTTTCTATAGATTCCAAAAAGAAAACAGAACGGAGTGGTTCGTAAAATTGATAGCGTAATAAAATATAAAAAAAGATAAACTGAGGTTTACGTGACGTGACGTGAGCGCACCCCCCCCCCCCCCCCGGAGTGAGGTCATGTGACCTCAGGGAGAAGGGGGGGTCACGTGACCTCACGCTGATGGCGATGCTCGCTCCAGCCGGCAGGCTTGGCGCTAAGAGCTGCGCTCTAACGGAAAAAAAAGATAAGGCGCTCAAGTGCGATTGCTCAACCCTTGTTGTCAACATACTCCACTCTGACGGAATCTTTTCTTTTTTTGCCTCACTTTGCTTTGGGCCCCTGAGGAGTCGCGCGGCGGCTGCGGTGTTCGGGGAAAAGAGCGCACGCGACCGTTCCAACCGCGGGCACTCCCTGCCCTCCCTACGCGCGCGCGTGCCCCCTTCCCCTTGCTTTTGCCATCCTCCACTTTTTTGTTCTTATTGGTTGCTTTTTTTTTTTATATATACAATTGCTTTTTTGTTGCGTATCCCCGCGTGCGGGTATGCCGGCCGGGAGAAGCGAAGGACGGCCGTGCTTGGCCGTGCTTCGTCTTCGTTCGCTACATCGGGTGTCCCCGCCATGGGAGTTATGGGCGTTCGATACAGAAACACAATTATTTTCTAGGGGATGTTCGGACTATTTCATATAAACAATAATTCGAAATACACGCGTGTGATATAACCGGGTTTGACTGTACGTTTGGCCCATTCCATTGATATCTGAAGAATTTCGGACTGCAAGAGTCCATCTGGAAAACTCCTAAAAAATAAAATAAAATTTAAAAAAAAAATTTCCCTGATAGAAGCACAAATTCCCTGAGAATTCCCGGTTTTCCCTGCTTGGTAGACACCCTGACTTATTACCGTTTTGTGATCAAGAATAGATCAGGGCATAAATGGAACACAGTCTGCTTTATAAGGCTCTAGTCAGAGTAGGTTTCATTTACAATGAGTACTGAAAGATGATTAAAGAATGACACTTAGTGCAACATTTCAGTTGGGATAAAGTCTCTCTCCACTTCCACTTCCATACCCGGTAATTTATTTGGTCCTTAAACATTATTTCTGTAAAATGCATACCTCGGCGAAATTCACTCGTGAGTGCACTCCATTCACCTTACTCACCCTCACCGATCAGGTGCGAGTTGAGGGTGAGTATATATTAATTCTTATAGTATTATTACAGTTTTATTATAGTACTAATAAAACATTCTTTTCCTTTTTTGCTTTAAGCTTATCTTGGTGTAGGTGTGGCACAATTCCTAGTAAAAATGGCATTTTGGCGCAAGACGTAGCAGACTTTCGTTCATGGCGCAACTTGATACAAATGGTGCGACACTTCCATCACCGATCTAGTCAGGTCCCTGTAAATATTGTAAATAAATATAGATAAAAAAAAGCCTCTAAACATATGTAAGAACCAGTGCATAGCACGTGGCTTTAACTGACTACACAGGTCAACCGAGCATTGATCTGTGTAGTACTACTTACGACGAGTACCACAAAAAAACATCAGGTGCTCTGGCTTTTTTGTACGCTGGCTCCTTCCGGGACAAGCCTTAACCACGACTCTGTGACAACCTTGACATCGTTCATTGTAATTGTAAATCCCCTTAATCGCTTTTTGAGTACAGCTATACTAAAACTACTGCATACTTCAAGTGTAACAAGAGAAAAGAATAACTATACAGTTCTTTGCCTATAGGTCAAGTTGCAAAATATTACCAAATGCTATAATGGAACATTTACAGATAATAAAGTTTCCTTTCGTTTCAAAAGTAATAATTTTTCCTTTTTTTTTTTTTTTGCTGCGTTTTTATTTTTTGATGTTCAGTATTGCTCAGGAGCAACAACTCAAGAATGATGTAATTTCTCCCGCACCATGTCCACCTCAATACATTAAGTGACCTGTGTCACGAGGGCAAGGACAGATACATTTAGGAGTGAACAATCAAATTGCATCTTCAAAACAGCTCACTTGTCCTTTAAAACCAGAGCTGACAGAGGATATGAGGTAGGATGGCATGCACCACTGACCTCAAAACTCCGAGGAGAAAAACAGGCACAAATATTGCAAAATCCAGTTACAAGTGTTTCTACTGTGCAATATAGACCTTCTTCCAGTAAACTTCTGTGCACACCCCTCTCTCTTGGCCTTGCTTCCTGCTGTCGCCATTTTTGCGGGACAAAGTTCAGGTCGAACAACATATTCGACACCTATCTTTGCGTGTATTCCTTTTTTTTGGCCATTCTCGTTTGAGTACACACTAGTATGAGGCATAAAAGGCAACAAAGATCAATACAAGAGCATGGTGATAATGTATCCTGACGGGCGGAGGCAAGTTGGGCTGCCCTTCGCTTGTAGTTCAAAGACAACTCCTGCAGACGGTGCTCGATACTGAAAAAAAGGTCCATTCGAAGTGCAGCGGTGTTCTCTTCCAGGTCACCTTTGTAGGTGGCCAACAAGCATCGCACTGTTTAAATATATACACCCAACAATTCTTGCCGAAAAAGAGACAGGGGGACATAGCTAAAGCACCTTGATAAAGGCGTATTTTTACAAGTACCCTCAACCATTGTTGTGGAAACGTGCAAGACACGTGCCACGAGCGGGTGCTCCGCCGCCTTCGTTTCCAAGGGCAGCTCATTTTAGTGCTATGCCGCCATTTGCTTCCAAGGGCCGCTCGAGACACGGGCTTCATGCACTGGCGCATTTGACGCTACTTGCAAGAAGACAAATGCAAACGCATCGAGGGGCTTTAGCATAGCGACACAACCGTGCACTCAGTCAACTCCAAGTACGCAGTCATGCCAAAAGTCACAAATTAGGAACGCCACGGCCACCAAGGTACTAAAATAGAAATACTTGCCATACTATGTCCTGAACAATCCTCAAAGCATAGTACAAACGAGCAAGCACTTTTTGCACACTGAACGCCCGCAAAATTAATCTGGAGGGAAAGTCAGAAAAAGCAGAACGGCGGCACAAAACCATTGCATTGGACTGTGTTATAGCCAGGCGTTTCAATGGCGTGCGCTGCAGTGCAAAATGTACACAATTGTCGCCGTAAGATTCCCATACATTTCTTTAAAAAAAAAGGGCTGTTCATGACATAATAATCAGCACGGATATACAAAAGCATCAAGGTCTAGTTCCTACTGTATGTAGCACGTGATAGCCACCATGCACACGCAGCGCCCTTAATCAGAAAGTTAAATTACATGTTAAACTACACCAGCTCGGACGGCATGAGCTCGGTGTCTGCGTTCGATGCACGACCGTCGTTCGCAACCCAAGTTCACCGAACAGTCGCAGAGTCCCGCCGCATGCTTGGATTTGTTACTCGCACCACCACTGGCATGCCACTAAATGTGTTTCGGCAGCTCTACACTGCCCTGGTCTTACCCTGCCTGGAGTACTGCCCTGCCCATCTGGCTGCCCCACTCCACCGCTCTCGCCTCGCCAGCGTGCAACGGCGTGCTGCGTAAACATATTACAGCCGCAGCATGCCTTTGGCTTTAAGCCTTTCATGTACAGGCTACAACAGATGGCTTGCTGTGGTTTGCCTCATGGCAGCCCCTTGCATCGAGGGTGCAGGCAGACACCATCCGTCGGCTTCGTCGACCCCTGGCTCCCTGGTCACCAAGAACTATGGGATGCTCCCCGCCTCAACAGCCGCAGTCTACCTCCAGCCCCTCCTCACCCGAACAGCAAGGCATGGTTCTTCGTGGTTGAATCAGTTGAATCGTGCTGTAGCACTGTGGCGACAGCTGCCCCCCAACCTCACACAAACATTCCCCCGATTGCCAGGACCTGAAGGATGTGCAGCACGTATGATGGATTCTGACACTACACCCAACTCCACCCACCCACCTTTCCTTTTTTCTTCTTTTTTTTTTTTTTTATTTAAGTTTTGCACGTGTGTGTGCAATAATGGGCCCCAGGTTGGGACCGCAAGCCTTTGAGGTATGGGCATCACTGCCTTTTGCGACCCTGTGCGCCTAGATCGATCACCCCGAAGTATGAATAAAGTATTAAGTACCACCTTCCCGCATCATTAGTAACTATTTCATCAATTGTTTTATTTAGAAAAGCATGAACTACTCACTTTTGTTAAGATTATGCAGAACTTTTATAACCAAGTTCCCTTGTTTGTTTGAACATTTGAACGGTTTTAGCGCACATGTATGGAGAAGAGAGAAGAGACAGAAAAGAGCGCTACTCACAACTATATTTACAAAGATGAAGAGAAGGAAGCACATTGCCAGGATCCCCATAAAGATGACAAAAGAAAGAAAAAGAAGCAGAAATATAAAGCACAAAGTCGGGTGTTCCCTGCGCGCACAAGCTTGAGACACTGGTTCTTTGATTAAGCACCAAAACGTTTGAATATTTTTTACTGAGTCATTATTGTATGTCCACCCCTTCTGTAATGCCCTGGGCACGGAAGGTGTTAAATAAATAAAAATAAATAAAGCACGTGGAGCCTTTTTCAAGCGTCTCGTGGCTTCCTCTCGACGCCCGCGCAGAAGCTGTACTTTGTGTCCCCGTAAGTGCGAGCAAAGTAAGTGTATGCGAGAGCGAGCTCGACGCGTTAAACGAGTCTGTAATGCACAGCGCGTTCGTGAAGTGAAAGCGTTTTTCAAGACAACACGTTTGTGGTTGTGACGTCAGCTTCATCCCTATTTCGCGCATTTATGGTGAAACGGAGAAGAGCTTCGGCGACGGTGCTGACCACAGTGGTGCTGACGCTCTACAGACGCTTGAAACACGCGCCGCATGATTGCGCCATTGAGGTTAGGTTTTTTAATCGTCTCACCTTCTCAACAAACGAAGAGGGTAGCTGCTGCGACGACAGCAACAGAACTGGCAACACGCCAACACCACCAACACGCCGACGGACGGCCAAACACTTGCCGCCAAAACAGCCAAACCAAAACTGCCAAAACCACCAAAACTATGGCCCATTTCACTGTGCTATGGCCCACCTATGGCCAACCTGGATAGACAAATTGATATTGGCTATGCCCAATGTTGCAGGTGGTAACCTGCGCCATCTAGCCTAAAAAATGCTTTCCTCCCCTTTTTAAAGGCCAACCTACACTTCGCGCCTTCCACTTTTGCCCGCTTACTCACTCTGCGCTTACTCGAACACAGAGCCGTATATGTAGAGAGTTTGGCCATCGGGAGGCGCGGGCAGAGCCAGGGCGTGCGTCAGACTCGGAAAGAGGGCCTGGCATTGCTCTTCTGACCAACCAGAAGCCGAAAGTTGTAGGCCCCCTAGCGGTAGCGGGGAGAACAGCTCTGCACCAGGGGTCTATGTTCATAAATGGTTTTAATAAGCGCGTAAGAGTGAAGCGTAGTAACTCCTTTGTAAGGATGAAAGAGGGTGCACGCGTGCGCCGCACAACTCTGTTTTGCTCGGACAGAGTGTGACCACCGGACGGCAGACCGGCCTGGCCCTCGGCGCTTGGCGTGCATGGATTATGTCGAACGTTCCGCTTGTCGCGCTCTTCCACCATCAATTTGATCAATTTGGATGAGCGTGATTGAAACATCACGTGTACTATATTTTCAGTCATTGAGAGTTACTCCAATGCAGTTATCAGGCTTGTTTCTCACGACCACCGCCAGGGTATTATTTCCGGCTTCTGGTTGGTCATTCCGAATTTCTGAAACGCCCTGGGACACGCCCAGCCCGCTTTCGGCCAATGGCGCCTCCGCATTTGTCTCCTATACCTCCCAACGAATGGCCAAATCTCTCTACATATACGGCTCTGCTCGAACAGTCACGCCTCTAGCGGTACGCTTCAGCTGTGGGGACAACGAACCGCCTTTTCCTGTTTGTTTTTGATCCGAGAAATCGAAAATGGCGATCCGAATGCCGCTCCTCGTACGACGTCAATGCACTAATTGGAGCGAAGCGCTCGTTCAATTTCTTTGTTATAGTAAACACCGGGCTGTGGGTACAAGAACAAGAAGCTCGATAGAGCGCCCCCTATAGTTCGGTCTCCCGCCCAATATCCTCTCCACTTTTTACCTTGTCCCAACTTGGTTTTCCTCGCAGCTTAGGAGAGGGGAGCGTCAAGAGGTTTATTTTCCCTGCAGAAAACCGAGGTTGTACGTCGGCCGTTAAACACCCAATTTCTTATTCTCTACACAGTATTGCTCTACATCCCTGCAACTATCACCGGGCCAGGGGAAAGAACCACCAGGATGATCTTTGGGGATCGGGAAAATACAAAATTAAAAAGAGGCATTAATTGCATTAACGTCATTACTCACGTTTTTGTTGCGCAATTCCGAAACTGAGGGACGTACGTAGGACGAGCTAGGGTTTAAAAGCCCTACCCACAATGAAGCGTAGGCATGTGACGTACGACAGTGATGCACAAGATACCTATTGTATAACTTCTACATTTTAGCAAGGCAACGCTGCCAGAATGCGACATTTAGGCCCGTTTTGAACGTGTGCCCTCTGTTGGAAACTGTGGAGTCCCTGCACAATAGGAGACACAAGCAGGAAGCTTTGATGCCCGAGAACAGGAGGAAGTGGCATCACTTGATTTTGTTGATCCAAAATCGTCCAATGAATGGTAGCCGTTATTCTAATATTTTTCTCCCAGTCAGTTCTTTCCTAAAGCGCACGCCATCTGTAGCTGTGGCACCAACAGACCCGTTCGAAAATTGTGAAATGATGCATACATTATACGCAGCTGCAATTAGATGGTCTTATCAATTCCAGCGTGTAGCCGGAAGCGATCAGGGTACACTCCAAACGCCGTTGAAGCACTCGTGGCCAATGCGTGCTCACAGTGCATGACCAACTAATGGCGGCTGCGCATAATCTAGGCGTCATTTTGAAATTTCGAAAAGGATCTAGTCCGAGTACGCCATTCCTCGGGCATGCGCTCTGGGCATATGTATTGGACATGAGGGCTATGTCGGCATTCAGCGAGGACTCTGATCCTATCACAGGTTTCGTGCCCAAGAAATGGCGACCGCTAGTGCTGCTCGACAGGGTTTCGAAAAGGGTCTCTTTCACTCGAGAAAACCAGAGTGGGAGACGACGAGCAGAGGTTTACACACGGACACACCGCCGTCGAGATGTTTGCAAGCTCGCAGCTTGCATCGTGGTTTTTGCTGGATCTACACGTGCCCGTTTCTCACGGGTGCAATCTTGGTCGCTCAAAACACATGCGACACCAAACATTCTCGTGGGTACCTTTTTTTTTTCCAAGAAATTCCTTCTTAACTTGGGCTCGATGACAAAAACGAGCAGAAGCCTTTCCACGCTCTTGGCGTTCCCACTGCCTTGCCGACTTGAGCGGTTTGAACATAGAAAACACCACAATTTTTCAAGAACAAGAGTTTACCAGCAGCTACCCTATAGAGACAGAACTGACACATCCCGGGATTCATAGTGTTTACGAGAGGGTATGGGCAAGGAGGTTAGAGGGGATGGGAGAGGCTGCTCCAGAAGAGGTTGCATTGCAGAGGCTTGCCTCTTGACGTTGGGCCAACCTTCTGGCGGGACCTCTCTTGTTCTACAGTCTGCCGAGATCATTTTAGCGGCAGCTTTGGCCCCTAGACAGGTCCCTTCTCACAATATACGCCGCTCCCATTTTTTTCTAATCCCCAGCAGTCCAACACAGTAAGTGCTTGGCCAATGCTGGTAGTAGGCAACGATAAAGTCATTTTCCAAGGGTAGATTTGGCACAAGGTTAGTGAATTTAGGGTACGTGGAAAATAACTATCGTAGTAGGTATTGAGTATGCACTAACCGCCATGGTAGTAGCTCCGGCACACGCATAACAGCACTATCATGTTGTGACAGTAGTGGTTTTCGCGTCTTACACCTCATGAGGAGCATTTAAGATATTGAAGTTGGTACGGTGTTCAAATGAGCAAAAAGCGAAAAGATCCCTGCAGTTGCCATAGAGAGGATTGGTCAGGCACTTCGAACTGCCAGTCTAAAGGAAACTGAGACACAAGTGTTTCGGTAAACGTTTACGCCCTTCAAGACTTTATTCAATCCACAAAAATAATAACACTGTGACAGAAAGTCAGATGAAACTGTACTAACAAAAGCCTTCCTCTCTTCAGTCCAAGAGCAGACTGAGAAACTGATGAAACATTTTAGAGCGCAGCTCTTAGGCACCAGTTTCCGGCTTGAGCGGCGTCGGCATCGGCGTGCTGTCGCCGTAACGTAACGCGTCGACATAACCGCATGGTGCATTATGGGAAACGTTCCATAATGCACCGCGGTGACACGCGCATTGCATTATGGGACGTTGTTTATAATGCACCATGCGAGATGGAGGAGAGGAGGAGAGGAGGGGGAGGCGAGGCGACGGGAGGAGTAGATGAGGAGGAAGGAGGAGAGGGTACAAATGAGGAAGAGGGGCATACCGTCCCCTCCATACCCTCCCCTCCTCCTCCTCCTCAAGAGCTGCGCTCTAATTCGGCATTACAGGGAGTTGTAAACATCTTTCTTTTTTTTTCTTTTAAAGAAAACAAGCTTTTAGAGGTGTTTAGATGCAAAGCTGCATTCACACTGGCGGTTAAACCGCGTTAGAAAAGTGGTCGCAAACACGGTTGCTTGAAGATACAGTACAATTTCACGCGCGTTGGACAATGAAAAAGAGCGGATCAGCTTGGCAGTTGCGATTCGAATGCCAGTGTGAATCCACCTTAACACCGACTCAAAATGTGCACGTGGCCCCATTTGATGCCTTGGCGCGTGCAATCCTATATAATAACTTCAAATTTTAATTTGGTTTCATGACTGACCAGTGTTTTTCAAATATTAAAACTGGCTCAATGCTGTTCTCTTTGTAATTTTTTTTTTTTTACCGCAATTGTCCATGCTCATTCACGCTCAAGTTTTGGAATGGTTACGCATATACTCACTTGTCCTCGGCTCTGGTAAGGGCACGGGTGACAGCATGGAAAGTGTTTTTAAGAAACAACACGCTCCCGCCCGTGCTAGCACTGAACACAACTTCCGAGGTAATTTCTCACTTCGAGAGATACGTGAGTCTTCGTTTCTCTGTTTCCGTACGGCCAACCCAGGGCTGCCGAGATTCATGAGGTCTATTAGCTGTTTGTGTTTTCACAGCACAAATCACAGCGGGCTCTGTCACGCAGGCGTTTGCACATGGCTTCTCGGGCAGGACTGATGGCAAATGTTCCGAGACGTGCCATGTCTCGAGCCTCTTTCTAGTCTGAACGTGCCTGGCCTTACTCTGAAATCAAGTGTCTGCGAATGCGTATTTGAATACTGCAACTCAGGGCAAAGGCTTCGGGACATAGCTGGCATTCATGAGGTCTCTCGCCCATGTGTCTGAACGCGAGCACTCAAAACTACGATCCGAGCGAAGACCTCGCACTTATAGAGCCTCGTATCTTGAGTGCGACTGAATGTGTACTCTCAAATACCCACCTGAAGCAAAGGCTCACGGGCATCGTTCGAAAGGTCTTTCGACAGTGTGTGCCCGACATGAATATCGAGAGTTTCGATTCGAGCAAACAACCTTTGACAGCGCTCGCACTTGTAAGGAGGCCCTCTGCCTGTGCGCGCTCGCATGTGAACCCTGCAGCTACACCCTCGAGAGTAAGCCCTTGGAATTACAAAGCACACGAAGGGCTCATTGTCCGTGTCTGTTAGCTGGCACGTGTGGGGTGTCTCACCCACGTGTGCGTGAGCACAACTAAACGTCACGGGGCAAGGCCTCCATTGGATTATCTTTTCACCGGTCCGTGTTTGCAGCTCGCTGTTCTGTGGGATGCTCTCCGGACGCGAAAACGCTTCCTTCTCGTGGATCTCGACATGGCGTTTCAGATCCTCTACTTTAGCAAACGGCTCCAAACAGTGCAGGCACTTGAGTTCTTGTACGTTGCAGTAATTGAACAGGTGGCGGGTCATCATGCGCTGATCTTTGGTGACATAGGTGCAGAAACAGCACTTAAACAGGATCTCTTTGGTGGAGTAGAGTGGACTGTCGACGTCCTTGGTGGGTTCGTTGCCGTCACCTACAAAATGTAAGCATTCCCGCGTTTATTGCACCGCATTTCCGTAAAATAATATTTTCTGAAACAAAACACGACCGGCCAACACAGTCAATGGCCTTGCTGCACGCACGCGTCTGGACATGCATTTTCTGAGAGGTACACTGATAAAAATCCTGGGCGCACTTCCGATCATTTGTAACGCTCCTCGTGCATGTGTTTCCGGACACAAACATTCAGGCTTGTAACCTGAGAAAAGGCTTTGGGACAAGGCTTCCACAGTGATGTATTCTTATGTGAACCACATAAAGTCACACTCTCAAAGGTTTTTCACCCTTGCACGCTAGAACGTGACTGTATGGAGAAAATGGCACGGAGCAAGGCTTGCACTCGTAAGGCTTTTCACCAGTGTGCGTACGCACCTCACTGTTTTGTGGGATGCTACTGGAAAAATGGCGCGCAAAGGCGCTTCCTTCTCGTAAATCTCAATGTGGCATTTCAGGTCCTCTGCTCTGGTAAAGAACTCTGAACAGTGCTGGCATTTGAGTTCTTGTTCACTGCGGTGATTGTCCAGGTGGAAAGTCGTCTCACATAGTCTTTGGTGACATAGGTTTACAAGCCACATAATCTCCTTCGACTGTGCAACCCCCTTACCTAAGGTTGCCACCTTTCCCCGAATAAAAAAACCGGCCATCCCCAGGGAATGGGGGGGGTAATTATGTGAGATTGAACTGGTAAAAAGAAAGATGCAGTGTTGACAGTCTCAATTGATACATGGATTCAATGTTTTTTATATGAGCTTTCCAAAGTATTAATTAACAGATTTACTAATACATCATAACACCTGTAGGTACATGAATACACAACACTGAACTTAAATAACAAACATGACACATGCCCATTTCGGTGGCCGAGTCAAGCCAGCCGCCGAAAGCTAGGCAAACTAATCCTCGAGCAATGCTTGGCTGTCAACTCGCGAGCTGACTTGCCAGCACCGCGCCGTATGCTTCCGGATACACCACGCCGAAATATGCCTAAGCGCCGAAATCGGTCTTGGTCAGATCGCTGAACACACACATATTTATGCCAACCTTGAGGTGTCGAAGAGGCGCTCATCCCGATGCCCGCTATTCGTCGGGATTATCGTCCGCTGAAACCCCCGTAAATATGTTGAAAATACACCCTGTGTGGTTCGGCCTTTACGCCACATTTAAGCTGTCAAAATAATGACTTGCAAAACAAAATTTGATGACAAGCACGATCAAAGTCCTTGCTGCAATTGAAATGCATCGAACCAGTCTGGTTCACCACAAAAAATGCTGAGACACACATTGCTCACAAAATTGATGAGATTAGTTGCAACACAACAGCTCGCAAATCTACACAGGCCCCTGCACTGGGTGCCGTTAAAGCAAGCAGCATAGTGAAGCATCCCAAGTGGCTTACCCAAAGGCCGATGAGATGAAGACAACACAGTTTGTCCAGCAACACCATCTGTGTGTGAAGTTTTGGCACAAAGAGCATGCTCACTCAAGAGAGGTGTCCCTAGGAAGCAATGCAAAACAAGAATATGCTAGCATAATTAAACATGACTTTTATCGCAGAGGCACGCATGACTCATATAGAGGAAGGCAGGGTGCCTCAACGTCATTCTGTTCGGACTGATGCCATTCTCTAAAGCACCAGACGCCGACTGCACGCACTTACGAGAAAAGTACAAAGAAATACCCAGTAATAAAACGCCGCCACAGCTCTGTCAATGCCAAGAGCTTGTGCCGGGAGACATTCTTTCACAAGCTCCGCAACAAAAACAGAAAAAGCAGCTTTGAGAGCAAAATGGTCGGATGTTTAGTGAACATAGTGGCGAAGCGGCTAGCTTACCTGAAGGCTGGTGGGATGGGCTAGGCGTCATGTCGCATTTGTTCTGCACCGTACTGATGATGGGAAGTTGAAGACGCACATGTGGTGGACTGGTTAATGGATGTCTCATCGCACAAGTGCAACGGGGCCTCAGACATTCTGGAAATTGGAGGAAGCAAAGGAACGTAAGTTAAATCACAATGTGACAAAAAATAGCATGGCTCACCTTTTCTCTCAACCTCTTTCCTTCGAGGTGCTTGTTGAACAGAGGATGGTGTTTTGTTTGGTGGCGAGGTCTTTGAACGGGCGAGGAAAACACTGGGAACCGCTTTGCGTTTTAGGAACCTATGTTTCTTGCCTTCAACAAAGTCTGTCGGTTTGAAGTGATCAGAACAGACTCTCTTGGTGTCCAAGTTGACAGTAGAGGCTTTAAGATGCAATGCCTCGATCCATTCCCGGCATCTGGTCCTGTCTGCGGGAAGCTTGTGAAAGGATGCACCACAACCACCCCTTACGGATCTCTTTCTGCAGACGGCAACGCAGCATCGTACCATGGTGCGGCCCTGGCAGAGGAATCGTGCGAGAACATTGTGCTAGCGTTTCGCACATGCCAGGAAACAATGCAAATGGTACGAGTGCTCGAGTGCAGAGAACTATGGACGTAAGCAGTTAAGATACATACTCGTTTTCATTTTAATAATCGTAGTAAACAAAAAGGGTCGGGCTATGCGCATTCAAGGTCAGTCATTCGTTATTTTACCGCAAGGTACACGTTTAAACGCCGAAAGCGTCGCTTCTTCCTCTCACAATCAAATATTGCAAGGACTTCGGCAATCGCTCTTTGTTTTTTTTGTAATGTTAATTATGAAAGCAAGCAAGTGAAAGAAAAGAACTGCCTGCTTTTGCCTTCCGCGCTCGTTTGTCATAAAAGCTAGGGCGGTCGAACAGTCCATGGAGGAGATGTTTACCTGTTGACGTTTGTTCTGGTTAAACCAACACAATTCGTCGTCTATCAGTCTCGGCGGTTTGTCGGACAATCCTGTACGCAGACTACAGTGCCCAGAGGATTTTGTAGCACCTAGAAAATTGTTACTCAAGCGGCACCAACAATGCCATGCC